>ML685790.1:8709364-8772255 GCA_007922175.1 Pelusios castaneus | reverse complement strand
TCTATCTATCTATCTATCTATCTATCTATCTATCTATCTATCTATCTATCTATCTATCTATCTATCTATCTCTGTCCACCTGAAACAGAGGAAAGCTACATTTTCTAATAATCAAAACAAACAAATTTGCCTATTCTCTGACCATTTCCAAGAAATTCTGAAGCTCGGAACAGGGTCCTTTTAGCCAGCATTCTGCCACCCAGAGATGTAAATATGGAACTAGATTTACAAAGACACGTAGGCATAGTGAGGCTGAGCATCACCATACGTAACATTTAGGATTCTAGAAAAATCCCTGGAATTTACAAAGCCTGAATTCGGCACCTAGGTTCCATATACAATGACTGGGAAGAGATAGTGTCCTAGAATGGAATTCAAAAAAGCCAGCATAGAAGGCAGCCTTCACTTAAGCTAGCCAATGGGAGATGGCAAGCCCATGGGTCTGTGCTGAGCCCTTCCTCTCCCATAGATAGGCAATTAAATTGAGGCTGCAGGGAGGCACTGTCTTTTGCTTGGTTCTCAGCTGCAAACCTTTGCTTGGTGCTTGGTGCCTACACTGTTTATAGCAGGAGGAGCCACTCCCTCATAATTTCTAGCTCAGTGGTTACAGTGCTCACTGGGGCAGTTGAATCTTCCGATTCAAGTCCTGCCTCTTTCTGAGGGAGAAAAGGGATTTGTGCAAGGCTGTATCTCTCAGAAAAGTGCCCTAGTCATGGGGCTAAGCAATAATCTGATGCGATGCTCCCTCACTCTCTCCTGTTGAAAATTTTCCACTGTGGAGAAACAATTTTTAAGTCATTGGATGAGTGGCATGGATCCTGGGTCTTCCACCTGCCAGGTGAGGGCTCTAACCACCAGGTTACAGAGTCCTTTTCAAGTTTCTTTCTCCCCCAGCCACTGTGATCTTTCTTTATTTATCCACAATGGAACAGCTTCAACAAAAGAGATAGAGGGAACCCTGCTTTGGACTGTCCCAATGGCTTAGAAGAGAGGTGGGGGGGTCCGGTTCAAATCCCTTCTACACTTCAGGTGGAGGTGGGGCTTGAAGCACGGGGTCTCTCTCAGCCTAGGTGAATACCCTAACCTCTGGGATAAAAACTAAGAGGGAAGTCCTCTTCCTCCCTCCTTCTGCTGGGCCATTCTGTGAGCTCATCTATTGGGGCCCAATCTGGTAGGTGACCTCTGAGCACATTTGCTGGATTGAACCTCACAGGGACTGGACTGCAGTATGCCTGTCCAAATTCAATACCGGGATGGCTAGGGAACTTCTTAACACAAAACTTTACGCATTTGATCAGTTTAGGTGCCCATAAGGTTGGGGGACATCAGCACAGGGACTTTGTGAATAACAGCGGGGCCTAATTCTGGGATTTAGTGGCAGTTGGGCAGCTGAGCCCTTTTGTCAAACTAGTTGATTGTTCCTAATTTGTGAAAATGTTTCTCATTTTTCATATCTCAGGACTTTCTTCATGTAACATACAACACAGTGATCAGGGACAGATTATGGCATGAGCTATAGATAATCGAGCGGGTCTTGGCTGACCCCTCAATTGAACCTGGAGGATCGAACTGACAGCGGCGAATTGGCCGCTTTCAGTGTAGACTTAGCCTTAGCAAAAGATTGCTTTGGGGTTCATGACATTCCACCAGGTTTGCAAACGAATGGTGTGAAGGGGATAGCCACCAGTGTTTCAGCAGAGCCTGATGTGAACATTTGGACTCTGTTTTCCTCAGGATGTTTTAACCCAATCAAACTATTGAATTCCCAAGATCTTTCTCTCGGTCCCTATACAACTCATAACCTCTGAAGGCTTCCCATGGTCCTGGGGGGATCCTTGAACCTTTCTGCTTCCTCAGGCATCTTCCTGTATTCATCTATGTCCTATTAATCCATGCTCGACAACTTCCACTGCTTGATTACTGCCCTCTATCCAGTTTTGCCTCCCTGTGGATTATTAGAATCTGAAATAGCTGCTGTGGACATCAGGAGAGTCTGAATCAAGCCCATGCCTCCTGCTGACTCCTTGAGGTCTACAGCTGCTCCTGTGGTCTTTAGAAGATCTACAGGTAGGCAGTACAAGAATCCAGGGGTATGTCTACACTAGCAATTTAGGTTGACTTAAGGAGGCTTAAATTGACCTAGATTACTCCCTGTCTACCCCAGATTTTCATTAAGTTGACTTAAGAAATTCCTTAAGTTGACTTAATAAGAACCACCCATTAGGTTGACTGAAGCCTTAAGTTAACTCCTTAAGTTGACTTAAGGACGGTGTGGACATGGAGTAACCCTTAAGTCGACTTAAGGGTGGTTAGGTTGACTTAAGAAAGTGGACTAAGTCGACTTAAAGTTAAGTTGACTTAGTCCACTTTAAGTTGACCTAATAAGTCGAACTAACTTAACAAAGTCGACCTAACTTTTTCTAGTATAGATATAGCCCAGGAGACTAGGAGCAGAGGTGACCTGACTCACACGTACTGGCTTGGGAGCAAGGATCTAGTGGAGCTTCTAAAGTCCAAAGGGTTTCCTGCCTCACTCTGTATCCCTATGTGTTGTAAAACTCCCTCTTCCTGTCCTTGCTCCCCAGTCTCAGTACTCCAGGGGTGGACAAAATTGGCTCACAGCTACGCACCAGCAATTTTACTTTTGGTCACCAGAGGGTGCTCCTTCATTACATTTCTGCAGTGGAGCTAGGCAACAGGCTAATAAAACTGATCGCCATGGTGACCAGAACCATAGATTTGTTGTGGCCTGCGGTATTCAATGGGGTTTAGGAGCTTTACAAGTTATTTCATTGCTTGCCTACCAAGTCATGTCACAAATAGTTACCACCCCCTTGACCCATGAAAATCTATGCAAATTCTCCCCTTCTCCCCAAAAAAACTTTCTTAATGGGGAAGAAGGGGGTTAAGGAAGACTGTTATGTACTTTAACTGGGAATTTCCATACGTTCAAATGTTTGGATTTCTTTAAAATGTAATCTACTGATGGTGGCAAATTCGCTGCCATCAGTTTGATGTTTCTGGTTTGATTGAGCGATTAGTCAAGACCCGGTCAATCAATATGGAGTTCAACTTAGTAACTCCACCCTGTAAGAAGAGTAGTACTGAGTTGAAGGGATGGCATTTCTCTTTGATTCAGCAGGGAGGAGCCAGGTTGGTAGGTGGGTATTAGAAAGTCAAAGGGAGATTTGCAAGTTATGTTACATAGTTTGCATATCTCCCTTCAACTGCTGCCCATTTCTGCAGCCAGTGTAGACCTGGCCTAACTGAATTTCCTGGGTTCTGGTGGCTGCAGAGTTCTTGTAAATTTTTTTAATCCTTATGTTATTGATACATGTTCAAAACCTTCACAAAATATTTTGAGTAGATTCGAGTCAAGTCATTTTACCTAACTAAAAATCTATCTCTTTGTATTGAAACAAAATGGAAAGGAATGTGAAACTTGCTTTAAATAAGATTTTCTGAGATATGCCAAGTGTTTTCTGTAGTTCATTTTAAAGCATAAGGACTTAGAAGTACCACATGCCAAACATACTACATTGTTTGTTTTGTAAATGTAATGTGCACATTTGGGCAGACGTTTGTCTCAAAATTTAAATGCTACTTGTTTTAGTGCTAAAATGTTGTGAGAATCACTCAGCTTCTTAAAGTGTTGACACAAGCTTCAGAAACAAGGTGTTTCACCATTTAGGATTTTGGTTTGTCTAGATCATAAAGCAACTCTGGGATTTACACCCCACAATGCCCAGAAACGTGTACATTGGAGAAAAAGGCTTTTGCCTCTCTTTTACAAAGAAGCCACTACTAGTAATCAAAGTTCAGAGACTGGCACTTTGAATCAGGTGAATTTTCTTGGGCTTCTTAAAATTCATAGACTCTACATGAGTGTAACTAAATATTAGTAAATTAAGCTATTAATGATGAGTGGTGAGATAGAAGAAATGGTTAGTACCTTCATAGTCCTTCATGAAGCTGAATGAATTAATTGCAAATAAAATTAAAGGCAAATTTAAACTTTTTAAGGTCATGAATCATTTGAGAGCCCCTTTTGACTGCTGCAAATGTGAAAGAGTATCTTATTAAGCGGCTGTGCTCTTTGGATCTGAACTGTTCTCATTGGCTCAGGACTGGATTGTAAATTCCTGGGGGGCAGGGAGTGTGTTCTTAAATGCCAATTTAAGCTGCTCTGACGTGACACTGCAGGATCGACGCAAATGTCACCTGCACTTAAAAACTGAAAACAATTTGTTGCTTTTGTACTGTCTGTGCAATGAGAGAGCAGCATATTAATATTAATATTAATAAAGGGTTACAGGATAAAAGATATAATTAAGGCCAATCAGTGTGGATTTTTGGAAAATAGATCTTTTGATGAGATTACTCGTTTGGGTGATGGGGTGGTAATGTTGATGTGAGATCTGGTAACAAAGGGCTCTTCAACCTAGCAGACAAAAGTAGTACAAGATCCAATTGCTGGAACCTGCTGCTAGAAAATTCATACTCAAAATAAGTCACAAATTGTTAACAGTAGGGGGAATAGTTAATTATCCTCACTACTAAAAATGCATGCATTGTTTTGAGTCTAATTATCCATTGCAAAAATGTACTTGGGATTGGGGTGTCCATCACTGGCTATTTCTAAATCAAGGCTGGATTTATTTTTTAAAGATATACTCTTGTTCACATAGAAATTAATTCAGTTAGGTCCTATGGCCTTGTTATGCAGGAAGTCACACTAGACCAATGGTTCCCAACTGTTTTGGCTCAAGGACCACAGATATAATTTTTACAACCCTGATAAGGACCACCACTCTCCACCAGCAGTCTCTCCCGCTGCCCTTCTCCCTACCACTGCAACCAGATGAAAGGTGTTCAGCGTGGAGGCTGCCGCCTCGCTGATCTCCCATCTCTCTGACTGCAGCAGGGAACCTCACGCATCCTGTAGCCTTGTGCATGTCATCTGGGTCCCTAGGCAGTTGCTCCCTTCTGCAGACAGAGGAATGGGAGGTTAAAGTAAGTGGGAACACCCAAAGACACCATTCCCAGGCCACACAAATTTGATGGGCCAGAGTTGGGCCAGGGGCGGCGGGGAGAGAGGGTTGGTCCTGGAGCGGTCCAGAAATTAGGAGGGTTCTGGGGGCTGTCAAATTATACTTTAACCTGGCTCCAGCAGGGACCTCAGCGCCTATGGACCCAGGCAGAGCACTTAGCTGTACTCACTGCTACAGCCAGGGGGAGGGGAGTGCTGATCTGCCACCCCCTTGGCTGCAGCAAAGAGCCTGCACCAGTCTTAGCCCAAGACTGAAATATGCTCGACTTGGATTCTTAGGCAGCAGCTCCCTTCTGCAGCTAGCAGGAGGGGAGCTGCAGGCCAGTTTGAAAGCCCCTGTGGGCCACTTTTGGCCTCCAAGGCACAGGTTGGGGACCACTGCACTAGATGATCAAAATGGTGCTTTTTGGTCTCAAACTATGAATCAATAAGCTAATAACTGTGATATATGTGAGCAACAGCCAGAGGTGCCAGATTCGTCTGCGTTGAGCATAAAATGAAATCTCTGTGCATGACTGGAAGCCTGATTTCTGCTCTTCACATAAATCGGTAGGATTCCGCACATGATGCGTAGAACTTTCCCTGAAATTTCTGAATTGATCGAAAGTGGTGTTGGGAGGTTATTGAATTAGACAGTTTAAATGAAACATCATCGAGTTCATTGTAGGGACTCTCTTCACTTGTGGCCAGTCATACATCTGGTACACATTTTTTGCATAAATAATTGTCAAAGAAAACTTCGAATCAAGAGATTTGAGTGTGACCACAAAGCCTTTACTTTATTCAGAATACGGGAGTGCTAACGGGGAGAGAGCATAGACCATCTCCGCCCCAGTGACGTCGGGCAGTATCCTTTATAGACCCCCAGTACTTTTTGCAGGAAACAGCTTCTCATTGGCACAACTACAATTCTTCCTTATTAGGGAGAACAAGGACATATTCCCAGACACAGGAAAACAGGCAAGTAATTTTAACCGGACAGAACTAGTCTTCAAGAATATGTAGCTCTCACAGAAAGAGTAACTGTTCTTATCAATGTTCCCTAGCTGCTTTCTTCTACAAATCATTCATGTTAACATTTGTGAAACAGTCAGTTTGTGTTAATATTTTCACAAATAGCTGGTGGTTGCCCAGATATTGAACAATTAAAACAATGGGCCTAATAATCCCACTTTTACTCCTAAGTAGTACCTTGCTCTGCAAAGTTTTTCTTTTTGAGTGGGACTTCTTGTAGATAAAGGTTCTATTCAACACGAGGAAAGATTTTTGAAGCTGGGCCCAACATAACACCAAAAATCACAAGTCTAGGTTCTGCCACCACTTTACTCACCTTACTTCACAAATAGTCCCTCTGAAATTTGCCTCTTCAGGCACAGCCTCAGTCAGGGGTAAAGTGCTGCATGCTGTGTCATTCCAGTTGTAACCACAGGTGGTGGTGTGCCTCAGAGACACCCTTCTGAGGGAACATCTGCACTTTGAGCTGGAGGAGTAATTTCCAGCTCGATAGACACACTTGTGTTTTGATTGAGTTATTGTGCCAAGACCCAAAGTGTAACTGTGATAGTACAAGCAGCAATATAGGCTAGCTGCCATGAGTACAATCCTGCTCATGACCCTAGGTATATACTTGGGCAGAGATAGCTCTTTCTGCTGCTTGATATGCCCAAGGACATGCCTAGGGTCCCAAGTGGATTTGTACTCAGGGAAGTCTGTCTTGCAGCCCGTCACTGCAGCCTCACTTGATCAAAGCTAGCACGCATATGTCTTACCTGAGCTAGAAATCACACCTCCAGTTTAGATATATCCCCAGACACCCTTCCCTCCCTGCTTCCCCCTTGTTTCAGATAGGGTGAGGGGGCTAATAATTTCGCTAACAAATTTCCAACATCAAACTGTGATGTTCCCCACCCCGACACCCATTCAGCTGCGCTGGCTGGCACATTGGGGTGTGAAATCAAGGCTCTGCCCATTCCCTGTCCCTCCACACTTACTTTTCATCTGTCTGCTTCTGTGGAACAGAGAGAGTTCTCAGGAAAATCAGAAAGATTTTGCCAACAGGAGAAGTTTTGGAGCCAAATCCTGCTTTCTTACTTAGATGAGTATGACATCAATGAGATTACTTACAGGGGTTGGGGGGGAGGGAGGAGTGGGGGGATGGTCTGCACTATACAGGCTCTGCCAAAACAGATCTACCTCTGTAGCTAGAAGGGCAAAGCCTCCTTGGGGAGTTGCAGTTTAAGGCAAAAGGAGGTCTTCAGCTGGTATAAACTATTTCCTAGAACAACATATGTTATTCCAGCAACAGTACTCTTTGTACATGTAAGCTCATTTTCACAGGAGGTCTGCCAGGCCAGCTATGTTGATGAGGGGTGTGAATCCACACCCCCCACTCCTAACTCATATAGCTTGCCAGCAGAAGTTGACCTGGCCAAAGGCTACCTCTCTGGGGGACCGAGGTCTGTAAAAAAGTCTGTCTTCATGTACCAAAAAGGACTTGGGAGGTAAACTGAAACATTTAAAATGAAAATATATAGACTTCCTTTTCTTTTCGTTCAGTGAGATTTCCTCATATTAAAAAGTTAAGTACCTCAGAGAAGAAGGCTATGCACAGTTCTTGCCAGGCACTTATCAGTTCAGCTGGTACAGCCTTCAGTGCTGTATAATATGCATTTCTGTAGTGAAAATAAAAATGTTTTTCCTCATCAGTAACTAATCAGAGCAACCTCACTTACAGGAGCAGAGGGAGAAAATGGAGCCACTGTGGGCATGTGAGACAGCTTTCTTTAAGTTTGGTTTGGACCTGTGTTTTTCTCCAATCTATAATTGACACTAAATCTCTCTCCATGACTTCTGTAGAAATAAGTCTGCTAGAATGAAGCACATGCACTTAAGGACACTTATAAGTAAGGCTTAAATACTGCCCTTAACTCAACAAACGTGCAGCACTCATGGTAACTCACTCCTTTATGTCGTATCACACATGGCATGTGGCATTATTGCCTAGTGGGACAAATGTACCTTCTTCCACCAGGAGTCCTGTAGAATTCAGTGGAACCATTCATAAAATTAGGTGCAACTCACCATGAGGAAGGATATCCGAATCTCACTCTGTTCATTATTGTGTTTGTACAGTTCTTAGCACAGTGGAGCCCAACCAGTTCATCCATTGAATCTTGTGTCCCTTCATGAGCAGTGCAATAAGGTACATTTCAATATGAGGAGGGTACCAGTATCCGGTGTTTTCAAGTTATGAGAAGAAATTTGATGTAGTTAGGCCTCAGTCATCACGCCCATGGCACTCCTGCTGCACTCAATGCACAATTGATGGGATGAGTAAATCCCTGGCGTTGTCTATATTAACATGACAAGTTAAAGCTTCTTTTCCATTCCTACTCCATTGATGCTGTCCTTGGATTATTGTTGTCCTTGCTCTGAAATAAATTGTTCAGTGGTTCAGTCAAACTATCAACATAAAGATTTTTTCAGTTTAAAGGGGTGGGAAGAATGACTGATTCATCAACTCAGCTTCCAGGCATTTTTTTATTGTGTCTTCAGCTTTCCAAATATTATGACATCAGTATATTCTCCCACCTTCCTCAAATCATGCATTCCACTGTGAATAATTAATCCAACGTTGTACCTGGTTATCTGTGCTACATCCTCATTGAATGGTTTCCTTTAGGAAGAACCAAGAGGATTAAGTGGTCATGCACATTAGATCTTGAGTGAATAGCTTCTGTGAGCTACAAACTAGAGGAACAATTGCACATCCACAATAAATTTGAAGGGTGGTTCCTGCTGGAGTTTAAGCTGTGTGTACCTTCATTAGTTTCTATTACAAAGAAACAGGCAGAAATGTTCCATTCAAGCTTTGCTGTATGTATTCAAATGTTTCCATAAGAACATATATTAAACTGCAATCTCAAAAATAATAAAATACCATATAGGCCTTCAAAACCTATTTTATTTAATCTTTGTTTAGCATTCACTCAGGTTTCCTGAAGCTAGTTCAGCTTCCATTTAAAGAAGGAAATCCTAAAGCTTAAAAAATGCACATTATTAGTTTTCATGGAAAATTGCTTATCAAGGAAACATTAGTTTGGAAAAGTGTTGTGTAAGGGGGAAAATGGACTTAGTATTTTTGTGTGTTGTTTTGGCTTTGGTTTGATTATTAGTTTTATTGGTTTCTTTGTCTCATCTCCAGGAATGTAGCTCCTAAATTTTGATATCATGATAACTAACTAGAACAAGAACTGAACTCATGATTTGAATAAATTGGTAGTAATCGGTTGTTGTATTTTTCCCAGCCACTGCCCTTACTCTTAATTTCAACTATTTTGTACTCCTTTCTAATTATATATATAACTAAGTAATATAAACACAAGCACAGATTATTAGACCTAAATGGCTGTTTAGATGTCGGTACAGAACAGGCGGCTCTTCTCCTCTTATGTTATGTAATCACAACAACATCTTATTAACAGAGTAGAGCACATTTTAAGTTTGCAATACATTAACATATGTACATGCACACCTGGTATTATGTGTTTCCTGAGTGGATGACTCTCAATCCCAGACACAGCTTGTAAGGTGGCCATGTGAATTTTTTTGGTATAAACATATGGTGGATCGATTTGTTCCCATGAGTATTCTCCACATTTCTGTTGTTTGAATTTTTTTTGGTCTCCTTTGTGAACAGTTTTGCTTATGTGGAAAATGAATACAAAAGGTTGCAGATGCTGTTGAATTAAATCCATAGTTTTATTTGAATGAATATTAATTAATTTTTTGGCAGTATTTGCCCAGCTCTAGTCATTATGGGCCCAGTCCAACTCCCACTGAAGCCACGTGAGTCTTTCAATTGATTTTGAAGGATGGTATGTTGAGTTCTTTGTTAAATTTTGGGAAATATTGTTTTTAACAAAAAATACAAATTAACATCAATAATGTTCACAACTACTTCATTTGCTGCTGTAAATATTTGTACAAGCAAAACTTTGTGAAAATTTTTAAAGACTAACAGATTTATTAATCGCATGAGCTTTCATGGGAGAAAATCCCACTTCGTCAGACGCTTTGAAGATAGGAAAGTTTTCCTATCTTCAAAGCGTCTGACGAAGTGGGATTTTCTCCCACGAAAGCTCATGCGATTAATAAATCTGTTAGTCTTTAAAAGTGCCACAAGACTCTGTTGTCTTTCTACAATAGACTAACACGGCTACCCCTTTGGAATTTGTGAAAATGTTCACAGAAAGAGAAGATATTTATATATGCTGACAGACATGTTTTTGCATAAGTGTTTGTTGTTGAAGTACTCATGTGGCCATCCTGGAAGTCCTTGTAAGTTTGGGAGTAAGGAAGCAGACCCTGTTGTATGTGATTTACGTGACGAATCAATGTAAATAGTCAGTTGTGAATAGGAGTAAACTCAGTGAATAGTTCACACACAGTCTAGAAGCTGTCATCATTGGAGAAACTCATCTTTTGAATAGTTTTGAATAATGATTAAACTTGTAAAAATCTTTGTATGATAATTCATGAATAACAAAAGGGGTTTAATATATAAAATAATTCATTGTGCGGTAGCAATAACTTGGGCTCACTACTGAAATAAAACAGATTTAAGTCAGCATATAAAATGTGAAGGGATTTCTATCTCATTATACCATTTTCCCTGAGATGTGTAGTTTCCACTGTATAAACTTTTCTGTTGCAGGAGAAATAGAGACCAGAGTAATGTATACAGAGAGTGGACAAAAGAAACAATATTCTTTGTCAACACGTAACTGATATAAGTATTACAGGTGTTGAGTATTGGCCCATCCCTTCATGGATCACCTTTAGTTATTTGGATGTGTGATGGTGTTTGAAGGAGGAGCCTTTCCCATGCTGATACTTTAGCTCTGTTCAGGATTCATTTCAGTAGGAAAATGGGATTCCTTATCCAGAGGGATTCCTCTGATAATGGGAAGTCACATAAGATTTTGCAATGCTATGTAACATGTGAGTATGACTTTGGGTGGTCTTGAGCCATTAAAGGCTACAAATTCGTTGGCTTAATTGCGAACCCTTCTCACACAAGTTTTGAACAGCAGTATGGTGGATGTTTTGGCCACTTTCTCCCATGTGGCCACTTCATGCTGCACTGCTGGAGTGATTTGACCTCTGTAAAAGGAATCCTCTGGTGGCACAGAAGGTCTGATGCCACTCTCCATCTCTGTTGTTGGTATAGCAGGGAAAAGGAGGGCTTTTGCTTGGTCTCCCCTATGCGCTCTAATACCCAGCTTCACTGGGCTTCTCAGACATGGCGCAGGGGTTCTGGACCTGTATATGATGATGACATCAGGATTAGGGATATGTACAACTAGGAAACTTTATCCTATCTTTGCAGCCCTCCATCCAACTTGCATACTGTGTGGATCTTGTGGTTGAGGATCTGGTTCTTCATCATCTTCTATAGAAAACATTTTGAGCTCAATTGTTTCACCTGCTCTCTTTGTATTTTAATCTGTGTGGCCTAAAGATCATTAGAGGTTTTCCTCCCCCCAAAAAGGTTTAATTTTACAGAAACTTTCAACAAGAATTCTCTCTGTTAAGGCTACCTACAGCTGATAGTTAAGTTAATTGAATGCAAGACTAAGTGGTTTAGATAACTGTGTTGGACACGCTCACGTGCAATAATTGTGCATTCCGATTAAAATCAAATTCTTTTTTCCCCCCCAATTTGGATTACAAAGTATACACAGTGTCACAGGCCATTGGATAATTGAGTCCAGGTTGTTCCGAATAAATAATACTGAACAGTGTTCAGCTAACCCTGTTCCTTTATGGCGAAAATTTTAATTAAATGTCAGTTGATCTAACAAAAAATGAAGGAAACTAACTAAAATTATTAAGAAGTATTCAATTGAAATAGTCTGTCAGAAGTACAGAGAGAAAATCTATCTGCCACACCTTTTCTTGACCTAATCTGTACATGAGACCTTTGCTATACGATCTTTATAATACAATGGGCAGGAGTGGGAAAGAGTTACCTGAAACTTTCAAATGTCAACATGTTGAAGGCATACATGTTAGTATTAAATCAGTGGCTTTGCACACAAAGCAGCATTAGATAGCTGTTAATAGTGTATCTTTCTGTATTAAAGTAATGTGAGCTCAGTATATTCTTTGTTGTTGCACGGCTCTCTTCTCTACTGTCCCTTTGCTTCCTCTTTCTAAATTTCCTTGAACCAGTGGCCATGGTAACCCTCACTCAGAATAAGCTAGGTTATCTCCAATATCACCTTGCTGGGGCTGGCTGTTAAATGAGTATCCTTTGCTGATTCACTTGTATAAGGTCATTCTTCATTTCCTCCTGTTATGAGCATCAGTTCAGCTTTCAAGAATCTCAGCCCCATGATCTCTAGGTTTTCTTGTCTGTGGGGTTTTCTGTGTTTGTGTGTGTATAAATAATTGTTTAACATTTTTTGTTATGTGCCTTCATCAGTTCTCTTGTTATTTTTTCATCTTTTATTGCCGAAAAAGGAAATTGTGCCAGTGTATTGCTGCACATTATGTACCTGGGGTTTCCCTGCACATATTCTAGATATGCAAAGATGATCTGAAAAATGCGATGGATTTACTGCCTTCTGTCTGCATATGATCTGGTGTGCTGTAAATGGAGTGCTGTCTGCATATTACATGGTTCTACCCATGTCATTAATACATGTAAAGGTACATCACTGCTCTGCTAGCTGGCATGTCCCCAAGGGCCATATACAGTGCTTTCTGCTGCCTGAGTTATAAAATTACACGCATGTCGTCATTCTGTGTTCATCTCGGCTCTTTTGGTTGGGAAGTGAGTTGTTGACTAGTATGAAGCAATGGAAGGATTTGAATGAGAAACTGTATGTTTGATTTTTTTTTTAAATGCAGCTTCTTGAAATTAAGAATAAAATAGTGCTTAATCAGTGCTTAATTTGTAATGAAAGAAGTGATGGGGCTCAAGCAATTTTTTTAAAATACCTAATTGATGCACAGATATGAATTGCCAAGCCTAGAAAGGCCAAGGTTCAACCCCAGCAAGCCCTGGTGCAAATTAAGCATTGGTTGCCATAGTTTATTAGAGAGACTTTTACTGTGTTGGAAGTGCAAGTTCAGTCTCCTGGTCAGCAGGTAATGGAATTAAGCACAAAGCATAGAGTCTTCGCATTTTAAAGGCCACTTTCACACTCAGAATTGTTAGGTGAGGAAAGGAATAAATACAAGACCACTGCGGCAAAGAGCCGTTGACATGGTGTTAATGTGCAATAATCTTCTGTAATCATGGAGACTGCACTGTGTAACATTTTGAAATGATCATAGGTCCTTCTAGACAGCACAGATCACCTTTGCCCATCAACTGTGACAGATGGGTTGGAGAGAGCGCTAAGATGTCATGTTGTTTGTTGTTGTGACTGTTAGTCAGATAAGGCAATCCTCATATGTGGTGTTTTCCCTCATATTGTTACCTTACCTTAAAAAAATTGACATTCATTTCTTTTGTGAGGTAAAAGATAGGTACCCCCTCCATAAAAAGCAGTGTGTTTTCATGTGTGGTCCTTCCTGTCATATTTCTTTTTATCATTTCCTGTGTTTGTCCAATTTAGATTGGGACTTTGAGAAAGTTTCATTGTCAAACTCCTGACGATATAGTATGGGAGGCAGCAACTCTGAAAAAAAGATTTGGCGGTTGTGGTGGATAATCAGCTGAACAGGTGCTCCTATTATGAAGCTGTTGCTAAAAGAGCTGGGAAACATAGGGTGCGTCTACACTTGTGAATTAAGTCGACTTAAGCCTGTTTAAGTCGACTTAATTTGATCTGCATCTACACTACAATTTCCTTAAGTTGACTTAAGCTACTGCTTAAGTCGACTTAAGGAAATTTTAAGTCGACTTGATTAAACCTACTTTAAAGTCGACTTTACTGGCTAAATCGACTTTATTAAGTCGATTTAGCCAGTGTAGACACAGATTAGCCCTAAGTTGACTTTAAGTCGACTTAAAGAGCCCCAGAGCTTCCCCACTGACCTCCCTGCCAAGGAGTACCTGGTACAATAGGGCAAATGCTGAGCCCCCTGGCACTTTGAAAGGGGTGCCCCCCCGCCACCATGGACCAGTCCCAGGTCCACCTAGCCCCTACAAGTCGACTTAGGCGTCCAGTGTGGACGCTCTAAGTCGATTTGGCAAGATCCACTTTAAGTTGACTTAATTTTATAGTATAGACATGCTAAGTTGACTTATTTGGACAAGTGTAGACATAGCCCTAAACAGGGAAATCTGAAGTAGGATCAGAGAAGTTGTTTTACCTCTCTATTTTGAACTGGTGCAACTACTGCTGGAATACTGGCCACTGTTCTGCTGCCCACAGATCAAGAAAGATGTTGAAAAATTGGAGAGGGTTCAGAGAAGAACAAGAATGATTAAGGCATGTTTTCTAATCCTTTTAAGTGATAGATTTAAAGAGCTCAATCTACGTGGTTTAACAAAGAGAAGGTTAAGGAGTGACTTGATTCTATTTTATGAACTATCTCCACAGGAAACAAATATTTAATAATGTGCTTTTCAGTCTAGCAGAGAAAGCTGTAACATGATTCAATGGCTAGAAGTTGAAGCTAGACAAATTCAGACTAGAGCTAATGCATACATTTTTAGCAGTGAGAGTAATTAACTATTGGAACAATTTACCAAGGGTTGTGATGGATTCTCCATCACTGACAATTTTTAAATGAAGATGGGAAGTGTTTCTAAAATATGCTGTGGGACTTATTTTGGGGACGTTCTATTGCCTGTGTTATGCAAGAGGTCTGACTAGATAATCACAATGCTCCTTTCTGGTCTATGAATCTATAACTATATTTATTACAGTAGGACTTAAAGGCCAGGACCCCATTGTGCTAGGTGGTGTAATAAATAATCATTTGTGTTATGGGTGAAGAATACTGTGGACCCCATTCTCAGCTGATGTAAATGGGCATACCTCCAATGGTATTTTAGAGAATCGGTATAGAGGTTCCAATCCGATCTCCTTTTGTCCCTCTCTTTTGCTCTTGGTCTTGTGTACCTCAGATCATCAGAAACAGTGACTGTGTACCCAGTATTTCAGACAGCTACATGCTTGAATGGGACAGATGTGTTAGAGTATGCTTGGCAGTTATGCTCTGATCCTCAGTCAGCTGAGTTAATTATTTTTCCAACCTATTTAACCCATGCATAGGACCCAGATTTCAGTCCTTAATTAGCACCTCCTAAGTTTGGCAAAAAGAGCTCCTGCAGCTGTATTACTTGTCTATTCCTTCTTCAGCTTCTTTGCAGTTTTCTTTAAATGTTTTGGTAGATGGACAAAGAGATCAAGTGAAGAACACACAGCACACAAATGGTATGGACAATCTTTCTCATAGGCTTCTCTCACTACACTATGTTAATAAATTGCAAGGGAGAATGGGAAGCAGAATGGCATGATTTACACTGGGAGAGAGAAATGTGGTGTCCAGGCTCTACTTGTAATTAATTAAATTTATTCTGTGTCACCTAGTGGAAATTATTTTCTTTGGATGATTTGGAGGCTTGACTTAAAATGCAGTTGTGATCAGAAAAGTGACTCTGGAAAAATAACACCTTCTTATTCATTCCACAGATCTGCTTTTTATATGTATTCTGAGTCAGAGCTGTTGGCTGAAATGACATAAATACATGTAACTACTTTTAATTCATGTTAGCATTATAGAATCCATAAAGTCATGGAGGAGAAAGCTGAATTCTTCTTTGTCTGACATTATTAACAGAATCACTAACTAAATTTCAGCTACAGAGTCTCTTTCTCAAAGGTTTACACCTCAGTTGCATAATAACAGCACATCTACCTCACCTCAGATAGGTCAAAGTTGTTATGTATTATGAATATATATGCCAGAAACAGGATAGCTTTATTTCAGATTGAATTTTCCAGGTTTGCAGCTGGAGGGGAAAAAAGTCTCTTTAATTTAAAAGCAGACTTAATTTGCTCAAGATAATTGAGATACGGTTTTTTTTAAAAAACCCTACATTGCCATTTTTTTGTGTCTTTTGATTATTGAAACACTGAGGGTTATGGATTTAGCATTTTGAGTGATAAGCAGAGGAGGATAAACCATCTGTATGGTCCTACCTTTCTGCTAGTTAGTCTTTTTTTATTCTGTGGAAATATAGAAGGCTTCCTTCTCCAAACATTAAAAAAATCAGTCAGGTTCCAAAGGGATAGCCGTGTTAGTCTACTGCAGAAAAACAACAGAGTCTTGTGGCACTTTTAAAGACTAACAGATTTATTTATTGCATGAGCTTTCATGGGAGAAAATCCCACTTCGTTGGAGTGGGATTTTCTCACGTGAAAGCTCATGCGATAAATAAATCTGTTAGGCTTTAAAAGTGCCACAAGACTCTGTTGTTTTTAAAAAATCAATGACATATTATGAAACAAAAGGAATGAAAAAAAAGTTTCTTGGGAATGAAAGACTTTAACAGAGGGGTTTGCAAAGTGTTGGGAGAAAATAACTGAATCTTTCATTTTTGTTCTGTTGTGAAGCTGCTGCTTATTAAGAATTCTATTGCGAACACTAGCTTAACAGGCGAAAAGAGCTATGGGAACTTGGTTACAAGTTAATTGTTTCTTATCCCTACACATCAGGACAAACCTGCAGTAACATGAATTTCACCATGTTTGAATGTATTGTCAATTGCTTTGTGGGAAACTCTAAAGTGCGGTTTCTGGAAGCAGGCGGGAAAAATGTCAAAGACTATTGTTTAGACCTGTCTTTATTGCAGCTGAAGAGAAGATTGCGATTGTACTTTTAAAAAGTTGGTAATTTCAATTTAATTCAGAAGGAGATTTAGTTTACCTGTTCTATTCATCCCTTCTGAAGCACCTGGCATTGGCTGCTGTCAGAAGACTGGATATGGTCTAGAAGAACTATTGAACTAACCCAGTATAGACATTATTACATTCTTATGTAAGGAGGTCTGATTCATATGCCTGTGCACGTTATGTGTTGTGGAGGGTTTCTCTGTGCCACATGCAGTCATCATAGTTGGTATCCAGTAGCGGTCTTTTCTCTTTAAAACTAGAAAGGCTTAATCCAAAAGATGTTCTGTGAGGCTGTTTTGGTCTGGTCTGTGAGGTCACTCTAAAATAAAGCCCCCTAAGATAATTCTCTTGGCAAAGAAGAACCATATGTTAATGCATAAACCCCCATTACTGAAAAAACAAGACTTTATGAAAACATCACTTATTACATATTTATACTGACAAACAATCATATTAAGAATTTGGCCTAACACCAACAGATAGTTTGGAAAGAATTAATAGATTCCAAGGCCAGAAGGGTTCATTGTGATCATCTAATCTGATCTCCTTTTAACACAGGCCAGAGAAAGACCCCAAAATAAGTCTGAGAGCATATATTTTATGGGAAAAATCCAATCTTGACTTAAAAATTTTCAATGATGGAGAATCTATTACAACTGTTCATAAATAGTTCTAATGGTTAATTATGCTTACTGTTATTTCCACTCTGAACGTGTCTAGCTTCAGCTTTCATTCCCTGGATCATGTTGAAACTTTCTTTGCTAGATTGAAGAACTCATTATGAAATGTTTGTGGTGGTTTATATGTTTGTGTATAAACTTCAATCAAATCACCCCATAACCTTCTCTTTGTTAAGATAAATAGATTGATCTCTTTGTGTGTGTCTGCACTTGTAAATTAAGTTGACTTGAGCAGGCTTAAGTCGATTTAATTTACTCTGTGTCTACACTTGAGTTTCTTGAATTCAACTTAAACAGTTCCTTATGTCAAATTAAGGAAAAGTTAGTTTGAATTAGTAAAACCTTGTTTTACTTCGAACTAATCCTTAATTCGAACTAGTTAGTTTGAATTAAGTCAACGTGGCCATATTGGCTCGAACTAACTTCTTAGTTCGAACTAATCGGCACATTGAACTTAATGCAACTGACTAATTCGAACTAAGCAAGTACCATGCATGGCCATGGCTAGTTCAAACTAGCATTCTAGTGGGGCCATGCTGGTTCGAATTAAGTTAATTCGAACTAACTAAAATGAGTTTGAATTAGTTAGTTCGAATTAACTAATTCGAACTAACTTTGGTAAGTGTAGACACAGCCTTTGAGTCTTTCACTATAAGCGTGTTTTCTAAACATTCTGTTATTCATTCTTATGTGTCTTCTCTGAACCCTCGCCAGTTTTTCAACATCTTTCTTGAATTGTGGTCATCATTCGTGGGACAGTATTCTAGCCACAGTTACACCAGTGCCAAATACAAAGATAAAATAACCTCTCTACACATACCTGAGATTCTGCTGTTCATGCACCCCAGGATTGCATTAGCTCTTTTGGCCACAGAGTCACCTTGGAAACTCATGATCATATGATTATCCACAACACCCTCCCCGCAGCCTTTTGCAGAGTGTCTGCTTCCCAGGATAGTGTCCCATCCTGTAAGCATGGTTTATATTCTTTGTATACATTTGCAATATCAGTATTTCAATTCTCATACTTCTCCATAGAAGAGGTTCCTGAAGTCTTGCAGTTATTTGTATCTGCACACAATACTAAATACATAATAAACCATATTAGTGGTATATGTGATAAAACTTAAAAATGAAGAACGAGCTATCATAATCGTTTCCCCTGTGCACAAATGCAACTTTCTGGATTCTAGCATCTACATCGAGTTCATTTTGTGTGCCTTGCTGAGCTGCACAGTTCTTGGGGTTCATGGGAGCTATATCCTTTCTGTTGATCTTATAAGATGCATAAGATAGGCTTTTATGTGCGCTCTAGTCAAACTGTTCCAAACCATGACATTTCTTTTTTTCTTCAGATGGAGGCAGACCAAAAACCCACAGCAAATTACATTAAAAAACTAGAAGAAGAGAGCATTGAGATCATACAGTTGAGCATTCAGGTATCAGGAAATAACAAAATTAACAGTGCATATGCAACATTAACTCTACCTCTTGTGTGTTTGCTTATGATACAGTCTTGAATTACAGAATCACATACTATTTATCAAACAGTACAAAACAACTTTTGTTCACAACTTTGGATACGTGCATGATACCCAGGGGCAGTCTTAGGAATTCTGGGGCCCTGGGCAAATATCAAGAATGAGCCCCCCCCCCACGCCGCCTGGGGATGGGAATCCTTGACTTTTGCCCCAGCCTCGCTGCAGCCCTGGGCCCCTCAGCCCCCCTCGCACCCCCTATGGTCACAGTGCGGCCCCCTGCTGGCCTTGCAGGCTTCGTCACAAGTCCCCCCCACATACACCACCCTGCTGTGCCCACCCCCCCAATGGTTACACCGCTGGCCCCACTGCAGGCTATGGCCACGGCACAGGGCCACTCCTCCCATGGGAGCCTGGGCAACTTCCCTACCTGCCAGCCTACTAAGACTGCCTATGATGATACCCCCTCCCCCCGCCCCCATGCTCTTTGCCCACCCTGATTTTTGTAGCTACACAATTTTTGTTACAATAGTCCAGGATATTTTCATTAATTTAGACTTTTTATGGTTTCTTTCCTGTGAAGCTTATATTAAAATTAGTCTAGTCAACAGTTGTATACCATATACCCCTTAAGATGTAACTCAAGGGATGGGAAACAGCAGTAAAATGTAGGGTGCCATATGATAGCAAATGGTCCTTTTTATCTTATATAGTTTTATACTTAACATGTAGTTTGTTGTATGATGGCTGTGCTGTGTATCTTCATTGCAGTGACTTTCATAGACTCTACCTGGCACACACACAGCACGTATGTATTAGCTGAAGATACTACACATCTGTGTATGAGTCAGTTACAGAGCGAGCAGTGTTTTAAATCTGCACCCTGCAGAGGCAAACTTGGCTTCCTTCACCTCTCTCAAGGATAGACTCTAACGGTTCAACCATTCTTAGAATGGTTCTCTCGTTTCAGCCCCCCTTCATCCCAGCCAAAATAACAGAGCAGGCTCATCTGTATTTGGCACCTGCAAAGACTCTTCTCTTTAGGAACTTGTGACAGACAGTTGCTTAAAGTGACCCCAAAATAGCATCTTCAGCATCTTCCAGTGCACTAAATACCCCAACCAGATAACCACTCTGCTCTGAAATGAATTCACACAGACAAAAATACCATCTCTCAGTCCTCATCATCCAATTCCAAAGGGGTAGCTGTGTTAGTCTATTGTAGAAAAACAACAGAGTCCTGTGGCACTTTTAAAGACTAAGAGATTTATTTAACGCATGAGCTTTTATGGGAGAAAATCCCACTTCCTCAGACATCTGAGGAAGTGGGATTTTCTCCCATGAAAGCTCCTGTGCTAAATAAATCTGTTAGTCTCTAAAAGTGCCACAGGACTCTGTTGTTTCTCATCATCCAAGGAAGCCTTCCCAGACATCCTCAGAAATGAGCCTGGGAGCTTAAATGCATAACTTTGTTAGATGCGAAGGTCTTGTCTACACTAGCACGTATGTCGACAAAACTTCAGAAGTACGAAAAAACACATCTCCAAGCAATGCAAGTTTTGCTGGCATGAGCACTCATATAGCCTCATCACGCCCATGGGAGAGAGCTCTCCCATTGACATAATAAAACCAGCTCAAGGAGTGGCGGTAGTGTGCTGAACACAGGAAAGCTTACATCTCTCAGAGGTGTGTGTGGGTTTTTTCACATCTCTGAGCAATAAAAGTTTTGCTGACATAAGTGCTAGTGTAGACAAGGCCTAAATATCACGAACACAATAAAGACACTAGATTTATGGCTCTCATAAACAATCTATACACTACTAACACTTCTTTGTCCTATGACAGCAGAGTGCCCACTTGACCTTGAATAGTCTCTCACAGTATGCATTAACACCTTATGCTAAACAATCTGTTCCACTTCGTGTTTAGCTGTGACACTGAGTACCTTTCCCAGACCTGAAGGAGATGAGCTTTCAAGCTTACACAAGCAGAAATTGGTCCAATAAAAGTTATTACCTCGCCCACCTTGTTTCTTCAAAATGTGTGTATTGTCTGTTCACCAACGTTGTGTAACAAGCAGAGAAAAGCAGCAACAGAACAAAAGTCTGTGTGCATTTGGTCTCATAGACTCTAAGGTCAGAAGGGACCAGTTTGATCATCTAGTCTGATCTCAACCTCATCTAAACCTATTTCTCCTTTTGCAAGTTTTGGTAAGCCCAGTGGCAGTGCTAGCTCATGGAGGTTCTCCCCTCCACAACACATACTAAAAAAGTTAATAGCCTTCCATCCCTCCCCTTGAGCTTTTTGGGACCTTAAGCAATTGCTTAGTCTACATTTGCCCAGCATCGACTCTAGGCAGGACTTTTTTGTGATGGTACTCAGGGCTACCACCCTCTCTAGGTAAGCCACACTTCACCCAACTACCTCCATGTCTGGGCTGGGGAAAACAGACTGCAACAGCATTCTTTAGACTTCCCTCAAACCACTTCCTCTGTAGATAGGGGTCTGTAAGGCCTAGAGTCCCTTTGGTTCTAGGCTCTTGCCTTAGAAAGAAATTAGCCTGAGCAACCAGACAGGTGGGTATTTTCTAATTAATAATTCTTCCCATTGTTCTCTGAAAAACCTCAGTATTCTCACTGGAGGTATCTTATCTCCAACACTTTCATTTCCTGCTTCTCCTTCCTAACAGCCCCTTTGATTTAGCTCTGGCCATTTGGACAAAATAATATCAAGCAAGTAAATTGAGGTACATAGGTTATCTATAACAAACATAAATCTCCCTTGTTCTCCACTATAAGTATGTGGAAGAATGTTTGCTCTCATACAGCATTATTTGAGAAATAGTACATGTAATTAAAGACTGTACTAAGGGAGGAGATGTGTGGGCGCTTCAGCATCTTGAACTTTTTTGTTGCCTGACTTTTGAAAGTTTTAGTCGTGTGATCTTGACTTCTCTCTAAATATATGCTTAATTTAATGGCATATTCAGTGCTGTATGTCAGGTACATCTCTTGATGATAAGTATCAGTAAGGTTTCCATAAGTAACTGAACAGAGACAATGAATCACCCTCTCAGTCAGCTGTATCACAGTGCCTTCAGGTCTGCCTTATATAGCTGGAATTCTGTCTGAACAGCAAAGCTTATATTCTCTTCTTTGTGAGCTCACCATAATACAGCATTTGCAGTTACTTGAAGATGTGATGTGTTAATAGTTTCATACAATGATAATGTTGTTTTTATCATGCGGTATTGATATCAGAGGCTTACTCATTCTGTATTTAGTATTATCCATATATGGAAGGAAGACAAATGTATTGAACTGCAAAATTCAGCAGAATACTATACTCACTTTTCATCACAAAGGCCCTGATTCAGGAAAGCATTCCTATTTAGAAAGTGTAGTGAAGCAGTTGCTTAATGTTAAGCACTTGCTTGCTTTAATGAAGTAAAAGGGACTTGAGCACATTCTTGAAGTTAAGTATGTGTTCAAGAGCTTACTCTGTGAGTAGTGCCGTTGAGGTCAAAAGTCCTGTATACATGGAAGTGTCTGCAGAATTAGAGCCTGAATATCTGGTCTCAAAGGCTATGTCTACACTAGAAAAGTTAAGTCAACTTTGTTAAGTCAACTAAATAAGGTCAACTTTAAGTCGACTTAAAGTCGACCTTATTAAGTCAACTTAACGCTTTAAGTTGACTTAATAAGGTCGACTTAGGTCCTAATCCCCGTCCGCACTGGCTTTAAGTCGACTTAAGGAGTCGATTTAAGGCTTAAGTTGACCTAAAACGAGGTGTTATTAAGTCAACTTAAGGAAATGCTTAAGTCGACTTAATAAAAGCCCAGTGTGGACGTGGCTTTGTTTAGGTCGACTTAAGTCTCCTTACGTCAACCTAAATTGCCAGTGTAGGCGCACCCAAATATATTATGTAGATCCCAAAGGAAATGGACTTCATGGTTTCTCCCATGCTAGTCTCTAGGTGGATATTGCTGACATCACACAAATGTGGTCTGTGCTTAATGTGAGCTAAGGTGTGTTGCTGTAACAGAGTATTACAGGTCATAACAAAGGAACGGGTGTGTGTGTGTGTGTGTGCGTGTGTGTGTGTGTGAGAGAGAGAGAGAGAGAGAGAGAGAGAGAGAGAGCTGCAGTGCTAATTTGATAAGATGACAAGATACAGAAGGATAATATCAATATACCGAGATATACTTTAGGTAAAAACGTAATGTGGACACTTCTTTTTTCTCTTTGAGAAACAATTAATCTGATAGTACTCAGAAACTCAATTTTGTAATTACTTGCATTTTACTTATAGGATCTTGGATAATGTCTGCTGGTGACTACAAAGGTTTGAAAATAATCACACTATTTTGGCAAATGCAGTCTTAGAGCAACTGGTAACCTGGTCTGAATTTGCAAAGCTATTGTATTGTTAGTAGTATAGTGTAATTTGGTGGTGGTTGCATTAATTTCTTGGTAATAGCTGGTTACTGGGTTTTAGAAAATGCAAAGATTGGCTTTGAAACGGCTAGCACAGTCCTTTTCTCATGACAACTCAAACCTTCATTGTGGACGCAAGAGGTAATGAAATATTCAAGCAGGAATTACACTAAAGTGGATAAAGGTATCTATTCAAACATATTTCAGAGTCTTTTCTAGAGAAAAGGCGATAAGAAAACTTCACTTCTGGGATTCATACTGCCACGAGATCCCATTCTATAAGACACTTCTCCACCTCTGGGAGATCACAGTGGATGTTTAGCTCAGCAAAAGCGCCATTCCCGATGTAACTCCAATGAAGTCATCGCAGCTCCATAGTCTGACCAGATGTAGATCCAAACCCCAATGTATTACCAGGTAGAATTTTCCTGTATTGGTAGGAATTTGTCTGTGTTGGTAGAACTGAAGACCAGCGTATACCTTCAGAGCAAAACTCACAGTGTTATGTCATAGAAGCAGAGAAGCATCCAGTGAAATTACCTGTAGTGGTAGCCCTAAATCACAGAACCTGATTTACCAGGTGATACTTTTGTTTTTGTTTTGTTGTGTTTGTTACTGCAGTGCACGATAGTAATTTTATTCAGAGTTTATTTACAACATAATTTAAAGAATGCAGTTTGATCTTTAAATCCTGAGAGCAAAATGAGAATGCTTGATCATTTTGTCAAATTGCAACAGCATGTCAATTATTAATAAACATGAGATATTGAAGTAGATATCATTGAAAAATATATTTGTATACTGAATGAAGTTCTCCCTTCTGAGATCCTTTTTGGCAATTATACCATATATAATGAAGTCACAGATTGGAAATCAAAGAAGTAGCCCTGTATGATCGGGTGTAATGGCACCGAGGGAGTCTGAAAGTATTGTCTCAATTTGTCATGTTCAAAGACAGGCGCCTTGCATTTAAAATGCAGCAAGGGAGCCTTCAGAAATGATTGTTTGAATTGCTATTCTTTCACATTTGTTGTTTTTCAATATCTGGGCTTTTAAAAAAATTGTCTTGGTCGAGTTTATTCACTAATGGTCCAACAAAAACCTCATTGACTTTGGTAAGGACTGTAGAATTGTGAGCAGGTTGGAGATTTCTTTGTGCTTTCTCATCATTTCTATATTTATTTATGCTCATTTATTGTACAGCTCTTGCTTGCCTCCTCTTCACTAATAATTTTCTGCCCTGTGGTCTATATTTTATTTTTGGAGTTCTTTTGTAACAGCATCCCCTACTGTTATATGCCAATGGGTTAAAAGGGCACTTCTGTAATTTTAAGTCATTTCCCCCATACTGATGTTTATAATAACCCACTGAAAATGTGAAAATAAAATCAGTTCCTTTGTTAAAATCTACGTCCTCCTCTAGCAGGCATGCTGCTCTGTTTTGTAAGTGCTGCTGAAGAGATCTGGGATGCTGGCATTGTTTGGTTTCTTTGCTTCTCTAACAGAAAAAAATGTAGACTATGGTAGCAAACTATACCCGTTCTATAGAATTTTAAACTGCCCTATTGTATTTAACAGGAAATCATATCCCCACTATAGAAATCTATTCGTTAGTTTAAAAATTCAATAGAAAGTCTTTTGATTTTATTACATAAGTCTCATAGAGTAACTTCTACAATACTATTGACTTATCCCTTACATTCGAAAGAGGTCTCCCATAAGGAGAAAAGAAGGATCATTGAAGTATGACTATATAAAATGCTCTTGGGTTGTGTCACTTTTATTACATTTTTTGAAGAAGAACTATGTTCTTAATAGATACATTTGATGTATCTCTCTGTCATCCTTATTTGGTTTATGTTTTATTTGAAAAAGTGTGAAAATAGAAGTTTGGAAAAAATTGCAAAAACATTATAAAAGCTACAGGAGCACAATCTTATAAAATAAACACTTTCCATGCCAAAGCATTGGTTCTGATTTAGGTGTGCTGCAGTATTTCCTATGCTTAGAATTGCCCAACCTGGGGTGGTACACATACCACACATCATAAAAAACGTTTACTTTTAAAGGCAGCTTCCTGTCTCAAATTAAGTAAAAGAAAGGTCAAATTTTGATGTTACCAACAGACATGGTCTTGAAAATATTATCAGATTTATCTCTTACATCTTCACTTTAAAGAGGAAAATATATCATTTCTGTTAGAAGAAAGGAAGGATGAGGCCCACTCAAGAGCTGAATGGGTAGATCGTGCCTTTAATCAAATGACTTGTTCCCCTTATACATCTAACCTAGCAGGAAGTAGTAGCCACATCCAGATTTGATTTCTAAATCCAGTGGCCAGCTACTCAGTTAATATATAACATAAATTCCCTACAATTTCATCTGTAAAGGGGATGAACTTTTTGTCTGCTGTTCCCTCTGACAATATTAGAAGCAAAACTTTTTTCTTGTCGTCCTTATGTACATTGTTGAATTTTTTAGATGTAGTATGAGCTTTGAATTACACTCGGTAGCATGAAGGGAGAGTATTCCCTTTTGTTGCGCCTCAGTCCCCTAATGCTGATATATTTACATCTAACCTAAGCTGAAAGAGCTAATAAATGACACTGACCTGTGAACCCCAGGATAGTCATGGGACTGGTCGTGGCATTCTATGCAAGATGAATCCTTTCTTACAATATGAGACCAAATGAAGCTGAAATCAAGTGAAATCTCCTGAGTGGAAAGTGCAGTGTTTATCATTCAAATAATCCATTTTTATGTGAATGTGCCAAACAATAGTATCTGAGGCCATGTCCACACTAAGAGGATTATAGCTATGGAACCAGTGCTCAGCCAACATAATCCTGTGGTTTTTACTCAGCCTACAGCAACAGAAGAGGTTTCAAGTATAGACTGGGCCAAAGATATGACAGTTATTTCTTGTTATGAGTATAGAAGGAGGATGCGGTATCTTAAATATCACCAGCTTAGTCATGGGAAAATGCGTGCGTGCTTGCTTGTTTTAATGTAGATCACCCTACAGAAAATATGTTTCTCCACATTTTGGCCACTGTGCAAAACTGACAGAGGTGGACTGTGCATGCTTATGAATGTATACACAGACCTCAGTCTGAACAGTAGATTTAACAGATTTGTATTTAAAGAAACTCAATAAATCTGAACAGAAAACCCAGAGATCCCCAGATCTCTTGGTATAGGCAATGTGTTCCATCAGCACCCTCATGATGACTCCTTGGAATGTGTGCGCGGTAGGGAACTACAGTGTTGTGTATTGTAACAAAATGAACTGTAGTGGGACTGAGGGCTTAAAACATGTGGAACTGATTTTGACACTTCAAATGACTTGTCTTACAGGATCATGCAAAATGTAGGTGTACAAAGGAAGTCTGGAGACTGCCTTTATAACTAAACAGTGTAGGAACTTTGTGAAGATGTTTTGTAGAATAATCATTCTGGTGTATTCCTTCATGAATCATGCAGACAGTATGAATGATGTAGATATATTTTGCTACAGTATTATAGTATCTATAGACATGGGAGGCCTTCAGAAAGCCAGGTTTATTAAAAAATTAGTATAAATTTAATGGCCAATGCTATGTAAATATAGACCAGGGAAAGAAGTGTCAACTCAGCCAACACACTTTCAATGGCATTGAAGGTACAAGAACAAGGAGAAATGCAATGATGTAAATTTCACTAATGCATTTAATATGATTGAAATAAGAGATTAAAATGAAAATGTAACACTAGTGTTAAAGCTTCTTTCTTCATACTTCCTCCTTCTGCGGCATTTTATTTCTGCCAGCGACGGATGATACTCAGTACTACAGCATAAAGAATGTGTACCATACTGCAATACTTAAAATCTACAATCGAATTGCTCTTGCATGATCAGAGGAGCTGGAAATTGAATTGGAAACCTAAAGGGCCTCAGAAGTGATAAGTCAGCCAAGGATGCGAAGGCTATCACTCTGCTCCATATGCTTAATTAGAAGTTGAGTAGCTGATTATCAATTACTCTACCAGAGTGTCAGAAACCTTCATTGGAAATGGAACTGTGATCAAGACCAGCATGTGGCAAACAGAGTTTTGTGAACCATAACAAAAGCTTGTTTATCTGGAGCAACCACTGGAAAGGGCAGGAGGGGGAATGCTGCACCTGGCAAGCTAACAGATTTCCAGTGTGTGCAATGAAATTAGTTCTATGCTGCTATCTTGCTTGGAGCCCTGAAAACTGGGCTTTTTTACAGAAAAAATGGTTTTTGAGCTCTTTTGCTTTTTAGTTGTTGCTGTTTGCCATGTTCTTAACATGATAGCTAGAGCACTAGCTGACAACACCCATGCTCATTGGGGAACTTGTCCTATGGGAATTTGAACAGTGAAGTCTAATATCAAGTGATGTATGTACAGAACAAAAGCCTTATATCAGTACTTTACCCTTAGTTTGGAGAAGTTTTCCCCACTATATTGTGCATTGCCCTACAAGGGTTTTAAGTTCACTTCATAGGCCTTGTTTAAAAACCAGACTTACAATTTGTAAATGCTTTTGGAGTTTTATGTTATTTACAAGTAACTAGTGAGACAAAGTTGCCATTTCTCTTGTTTAAATATGGCAACATCCCATGAAGAAACTTCCTGAGATTTAACTGCACTCCTCCATGAGGACAAGAAAAACAAATTGTTGTTGTTTTCTAAAGAAGGGAGCCTTTCCAAGCCTCCAATAAGCAAGTCATTCCAGTGCATACACAGAAACTAGCAGAGAGTTCTGCTTCTGTTAGTTTTGATAACCAGAGCTTTTTCAGTTTCAGCCATAGCTGTTGATTTATTGACTATTTAAGTGGAGCTAATAGACAGGTGAGGAGCAGTCGGTAAGAAATCTGTACTCGTTCAGGATGGGAGGGAGAAGAGTTGTCAGAAGAGAGTTCTAAGAAAAACACATTTAATTAAAATCATTAACCAGTAGGATGCGAAAGAGCCAGATTGCCAAAGAATTTTTATTGCATTTTAGTACCCTTTTAATCTATGGTAGATCTCTGTGTCAGCATCAGCAAGAGATTTACATTTTCCTTTAGCTGAGACAGATATTGTTGCAAAGCAATTCTGAGTAAAGGGGAAATGCCTCCCCAAAATCATCAATGGCAGGTGGATCTTTGACTTGCATTCCAGTTCAGCTCCTAAAGTTAAAACTGCCATTGACTTTAATGGGAGCAGGATGGGTGCTTGTGCTAATGCAGAGAAAAGAAGATGTTCTTTATGCTGAGAACTGAAGCACAGGTGGCTGAGAATCCTGTGGCATTGATCTTCAAAACTGAGGCTGGATGTTTCCATTGGTTTGGACAGCATAAGAAATAATTCCCCTATTATTGTCATCATTGCGTTTCTCCAGGGTCAGTCCTGCAATCTTTATCCCATGTGAGTAATCCCAAGACTACTATTCAGGCAAGTCTGGGTTGCAGGCACAAGCCGTCAGTTTTTTATAGATCCAGAACCACTGAGTTTGCATGTGTTTGATAGACCACTGTTGTCTATTCAAAATGAGCCACATGTTATCTGTTCCTAGTGCCTTCAGAACAGTTTTGTAATGTGTGGACTTTCTCCATTCCCAAAGCAGAAAGATTTGAGCCATCCTTGGAAGTTTGGAATTCTAAATTCAGGGTAATTTGATACCCAAGACGTGCTTTTAAGAAATTGGATCTACAGTCCTATGGAAGAAGAACACTGTGAAGGAATTCACTCACTGCAGGTGGTGGTGCCTCTTTGTGGCTGCTCTGGGGATTAGCTCTTGCCCATTCTGTCTCCCTCCTTCATCGGTTACTCAGACTGTGACATCTTCCTCTTCCCTCTCCACACCACAAGACATGGGGTGTTTCCTCTGTGTAACTCTGGTCCTCCAGCCAGGTCACTATGTATAATTTTTCCCTTCTAGGCTAACAAGGTCTTTCTGGACCACCTATCTTATTGGCATCTCCAATGCTCCCGTGTCACTTCCCAGTGATTGACAGGGGAACTTAGGCCCCACTTTCACACTGGTTTCCAGCCCAGCAACCCTATAACAAGCAGACAAGGTCTGCATGATCCTACCCCTTGCCTCTGTTTCCCTGGGCTTCTTCCTACCCGGCCCTTTCAGGCTTCTTTACCCCACAGCTTCTCTGGGGTTGACCCTTCTTGCATGGCTAGAACCCTAGGACTTATTCTCCCTCCTGGGTTTTCTCCTTCCCTCTTCTCTGCTTCAAGAGAGTGACTGCAGACTCTCTCTGCCACCTCTTTCTACTGCAAACCCCTGGCTTTATGATCCAACCTACTCATGCCCAGCTGGGCTTCTTGTTCATTTAGGCCTGGCTTTCCCTCCAGGTGCAGACAACTACCTGAATAGGCCCTTCAGGCCCATTTTTACCCCTTCAGGGCCTGTGTGGGGTACACAGTCCATCACACACACCTGTAAGTGTTTTTGTTCCCTAGTGTTTGAATCTAAACTACTGCATTGATTTGCTGTAACAGTCTGACCTGATCCTATGATTTACTCTTCCCTGCATTTGTTTTCATCCCATTCTGTAAGTTGCCCATCTTCAAAGCGTCTGATGAAGTGGGATTTTCTCCCATGAAAGCTCATGCGAAAAATTAATTTGTTAGTCTGTAAAAGTGCCGCAGGTCTCCTTGTTTTTTCTAAAGCTAGTTTTGATTGCAAATTTCTCAACAGTAGTGTCCTGTATTTCTGTTAGCTTTTGGAAGAGGGAAAGTGGAAAGTTTGATCTGCTAAGCGGTCAAAAGTACAATATCACGATCTTCTTATAATCATATGCATATATTATGTATAATTCTGGCATTTTTTCGGTTCTTAATCTTCCTCACTTGGGAGCACTAGTGTGCTGAGAACTAGAGGAATACTTTTTTCGTTAACTCATAACACTGCATAGAACATACAATAGGATAAAAACTAAGTTTTACAGAAGTAACATGAATGGCATCTGGTATCATACCTGTTAACATATTGAATGCCTGGAGGATGTTGGCAGTGCTTTCTGTTACTTTTGCCAACAGCTTGTCACAACTGACTTCGTTTTCCTTCAGAACTCTCAGAAGAGTCTCCAAGACTATGTTGTGGTTTATGTTGTCCTAAAACGCCATCCTTATAAAGACTGGCTGCTATCCAACTTTGGGATAAAGTAGGAATAGTAAAGATAAGATGATATACTCTCAACTATCAATGGATTCATAAAGAAGCATAAGGACATGCTTGTCCCAAGTGACAGAGTAGTTAATTGCTTTACACTCTGTCTAAGATTTGATCCATTGGATGTTGTGGACTTAAGTGATATTGGTGTGCTCAGTTCTTTTTTTGTTACTGGATACAGCACAGTGTGTGCAGAGCTGAGGCTTCCTGACATTTTTCTCATAGAATTAACTGTGAAAGTGAGTTTCTTGAATGAGGCTTTGAATTAATTTTTTTCCCCTTTCCAAAGGTAATTGTATTGATTTTCACTTAGTGATGAGTCCATTTGGAGAGGAGAAAATTTTCCCCCATAAATTCATTATATTTTATTTGCAAAGTATATAGCCCATATATTTTTATTTTGACAGATCAGTTTTAAAAATTGACCAATTTTTCATGGTATATAAAATATACTCATGCAAATGATTAAACTTGTTTAAATGGACATGTGGGGCATTTTATGGGTCATACATGGTAAAACACTGAAATTAGATTACTTTTTCCATAGAGGAGAAATCAAAAGGGTAAAATGAGGTTGTACAATCACCTTTTCTGATATCCCTCGTGTTTCCTTCTAGTGTCATATGTTGGCTTCCATACATAGTAATTAGTAGATTAGCAGGAAAGGCACCCTATAAATATTCAGAGTAGTCATCTTTGAAAACCCTGGGAGACTGAGTTCTCAGCACTGATGGACAGGAATAGATCCCAGTTGGGGCAGTTTCTCTTTTCTTCCTGAGTTTAAAAGAGATGCTGTAGCTCATCATAACTTGAGGAGTTATGGAATTGACGCAGAAATTACTGGGTGAGGTTATGTGTCCTGTGTTTTGATTAGATGATTATAGTGGTCTCATGTGGCCTAGAAATCTATAACGGAATATGAGTTCTTCAAAGATATATCCAGCTCTTCCCTTCACGATTAAGAGCAAAGAATGTAAGCCATACTTATAGTGTGTGTGTGGTGGTGGTGGGGGGGGAAGACTCTCATGGGAAGCAGGGATTCTGAAAAAGATTTGAGGGTTGTGGTGGATAATCCTTTGAATATTAGCTCCCAATATGATGCTGAGCCCAACAGAGATAATGTGATCTTGGGATGCATGAACCAGGGAATCTCGAGTAAGAGCAGAGAGGTTATATTACCTTTTTGTATTTGGCACAGTTAAAACTGCTGCTGGAATACTGTGTCCAGTTCCAGTACCCAGAATTCATGAAGGATGCTGAAAAATTGGAGGGGGCTCGGGGAAGAGCCATGAAAAAGATTAGAGAGCATGCTACAGTGGTAGATTCAACACGCTCTAATTAGCTTAACAAAGAGAAGATTGTGGAGTGATTTGATTACACTCTATATCTACATGGGGAACAAATATTTCATAGTGGGCTCTTCATTCTTGCAGAGAAATGTATAATTAGGTCCAATGGCTGAAAGGTGAAGCTAGGCAAATTTAGATTGGAAATAAAGTGTAAATTTTTTACAGTGAGGGGAATTTGGAACAAATTATGAAGGGTTGTGATGGATTCTCCATCACTGACATTTTTTAAACCAAGATTGGATATTTTTCTAAAAACTCTTGGAATTATTTTGAGGACATTTTATGGCCTGCAGGAGGTCAGACTGATGATCAATATGGTATCTATGAATTTGATGTGTTTAGGATAATAGCCTCTCTCTGGTTCATACAGATTATCTGATTAGACTCGCTCAGGCTTAGTCAACAACAGTTTTTAGAAATTCAGGTCTATCTGTGCACTTGGAAGAGGGCATTTGTGGGTCTGGGTATTGTCATGGTTAGGTATTGCCTGGTGCAGCTCTGCTTATAATAAAACAGTCTCTTTCTGAGAGAAGAAAGTTCTTTTGCCCCCTTTGACACACCCCTTCCATTCCTATCCTGAACTTCCTAACTTAACAGTAACTACTATGACCTCTTTTATTATTTTATGAGTAACTGTTTTCTGAGTAATAATATCAGGTTATCATCATATTTGCCACTTGGAAACTCTACCTTGTCTGCTCACGTAGATCTTATCCAGTTCATTTATGCTTCCTATGGTTATTTGTGCAACAAACTATATCCATGTACTTACAGACAGCATAGTCATCAGTTGGAATTAAATCCAACACCTTCAGAACCAAAAAGAACAATACCCTGCTATTTGAGCCAATAGAGAGGCTCCATTCGCTGTTTGTAAGTAGTAAGCTTTTAGGAATTTAGGACCAGCCACTAGAGGAGCTATTGAGCTCCCATGCATTAAGCTAATGTATTACATGAAAGATTACATTTTGGCTTGTCCCTCTTGAGGGTGCTCTGGAAAGGAGGGCGCAGGGAGCGTTTTCCTACGGCACCTAGCTGGTCTGAAATAAATATCTGTGGAAATTGACTTTTCATTTTTGTTTAAATTTTCAGTGGGAAATTTTGAATTTTCATGAAAAACTCAAAACTGAAAGAATCCAGCTGAAGACCAAAGATTTTTGGCTGAAAATGGGAGTTATGGTACTTCATGGGACCTGGAATTTGTTCCTCGCTTTTCTCTATGGACTGGGATTCCCAGCTGGACTTCATTTCCCATAAAGCACCACCGTCTCCTTTATTGTTGAGGGGAAACTGTGCAACATTGAACTTCTAGCTGTATTATGAAGAGTTTTTGCTTGCTTGTGTGCTTGCTTGCTTGCTTTTTTTTTTTTAATTTGGGGATGAGGGTAGGGGTAAAAAAGCCAAATTTCCATTGAAAAGCAATTTTGATGAAAAATCTTGAACCAGCTCTGCTTAAGGAAGTCCTAGGAAGACAAGAGACACTATACCTTTCGATAAGCAGGCAAAGTCACTATTGTACAGAGGGCTCCCTGGTACAGTTTACTTTGCACAAAGCACCTTCATTCATCTGCATCTGGTTCACATCCATTAGTACTCCTCACAGGATCCAGAAGAACCACAGTTTGGTCTGAAAGGAGGAAAAGTCACATATCTGTATGTATTTTATGGCTCATTCCTCTGTACAAGCTTATTATGGCTGTGGTGATGTAACTGGCTTTCAGGAAATATAAATTAATGTCTTTAAAAAAAACCAACCCAACCGAGAAATGTGACGTTTATTTCTTATTCCATTTAAGATGTAATGTAATTTAACATCCGGGTAGGATTATAGTACAGAGAATTGATATGGCAGATGCAATAAGTGAGTAGAATGGCTGCTTGATGATAATTAATCTTGATATAGACTTGTTTTGGTATGGAGCTTTCTATAGGTTTTTTTAAACTGCATTTCAGTTTGAGGAAGAAAAGAATAGTTCTTACCCCTGTTATGGAGTTCCCCCAAAAGATTGAACCATCTCTCCCCAAATAACTTGATGATTTTTAATAGATTTTCTAAATAAACTTTGAAAATTTAAAAAGGAAAAAAATGAATAGTTTGAACAAAAGGATGAGTTTCTATTCCATCTATTAGTAGTAGTAGTATTGCATGATATTTCTATTCCAGAAGCTCTCAGGGTTCCTGATGAAGTGCACATTCCACTTGTGCAAGGTGCAACAAACAAAGACGTTCCCAAAGAGTTTATCATTTAAAATGACAAAACTCAGACAAAAAGCTGGGGAAGATTTAAAAAACCAAAATGTATAGATCAAAGCGGTAATATGCTGCCTGCCTCTGGTTAGTTCCATTTCTTCTTTTTTTATCTATCATGAAACAAGTTTATGGTATGGGGGTAAAGCAGAAGAAGGGGAACAAAGGAGTGAGGAAAAACAATGGAGGAGATGGATGAGGAAAAATGTGATGCGTATATTTAATATTTTCTTGGCGTGTGTTTTATAGCAACTGGAGTTCTACTTTAGCTCACTATTGAGCCAGTGGTATTCATATTGCATGATTGTGCTCACTCTCATCTTAAACTGATTTCTACAGTTACAAATTCAAGAGGAAAAACAAAGGTAGTAATTGAATTCAAAGGCTCTCTGACTTGAATCACAACTGAAGAAAGAACTGCAGAGTGCAACATTTACAAGCCTTAAGAAAGAGGTAGCTTTTGCTATTTACAAACACAGGTAGTTGGCTTGTATAGCCTGTTATTTCCACAAAAAAGAAATGAAGCCATAATACCCCTCCTGGTTTGGAACATAAAATGGCTTGAGTAGACCTGTGTGAATAACTGATTTTTTAAATTTACTCGCAGTTCTGGAAAATTTTAAAAAATATTGCTTTGGTTGAGATACAAAAATTTTCAGCATTCTTATGATTTGAAAAATATCACCTATTCAATTTTGGGCTTTTTAACACAATTTTTTAAATAAAAGCAAGGAAAATTGAGGGATAGATTCACAAAAGTGGAAGAGGACGCAGAGGTGGAATAGGGATTGGAGGGCCCCTGGGCTTCCCCCATCAGTGCCCCCCCTCGCTTGGGGCCATGCCCTCTGCCTGAGCCCACAACCCTGAGTGGGCCAGTGCTTGGGGGTAGTGGGGGCTGGGACTAGAAGCTTACCCCGGCCTGGCTGGTTGGCCCCCGGGGGCGATGGAGCCAACTGGCATGTGCAGGGCAGCTTCAGGCTGCACTGTATGCCAGCTCGTCCTGCTTCCCCCCACCCCCCACCAGAGCAGAGCGACCAGTCACGCCAGCCTGCCTCGCCCCAGGGGGCGGACCATGCGGCTCTGAGGTGGGGCAGGAACGCGGAGCCCACCCTCTGGCCCAGGGTGGCCCCGCTCCCACAGCACCAGCAGGGTGGAGGGCCCCCACATTGTGGTGGGAGGATATGGTGGTGCACTCAGTAATGCAGTGGTTAGAGTACTCACTTGGAAGGGGGCTGATATGGGTTAAGGTCCACATTTTCTCATCTCTCCCATGAGTACTTTGATCACTGGCTGTTGGCAATTTCAAGATGGAATGCTCTCAAGATCTCCTGTTCCCCTTTCTAATACAATAATCATTGAGCCAGAGATAGCTTTGGGGTCACTCACCTGGGAGGGGAAGCCTGGACATCAGTCTCTGTTCCAAGGACTAGAGCCATTTCAAGGCTTCTTTTTCATTTGGACCGAAACATCTCACTGAAAAGAACACAAATTCACAAAACATTGTGATTCACCTACCCCCCAGTTTTTTTAGAGAAGAGTTTTGGCCAAAAATTTTTACTTACTTCTGAGCAGTGAATGAATATTTCAAACTTCATAGGCTACAGTCAATCACACAGCAGTTGTAACTCCCACAGAGTTCCTTCCACAGACGATGATATTAAGGAGCGCAATGTCTGATTCCATTTTATCATACACGCAGCAGAAAAAGATGCAAAGTTGCTTTGAAACTTAATAGTGGCTGACAGGAATGTAAGTCCTGTATGAAAAGTATAAAGCTCTAGACAATGCAGATAACATTTGCAGTGTCAGAAATGATGGTTTGAATGAATTAAGTAAAATCTTAGAAAAAGAAATGATAATTGAACCTTCAAGCTGTTTTCACAAAAAACCACCAACCTTTTTAAGAAGCAGCCTAGGGTTTAAAAATATTTTGGTATAATTTGGTACTTGTTCAGTTCCATTATTCCCTGAAGTAGAATGTATTAATACATACTACAAAAATATTACCAGAATATATGACTGCCTCACAGCATTTAGATTATAACAGAAAATTCTCATGCACTGCACCTGCTTATAATCATAGGCTATGTCTATACCGATGGTGGCAAAATCGCCGCCATTAGTGCGCTCTTCTGGGTGTGATTGAGTGGCCTGTGTAGACGTGCTCAATCGCTCCCGAGTTCGCCCTAGTAACTCCCGCCCTGAAAGTGGTGTATCACTAAGGTGACGGGACGGAATTTCCGGTCGCCTTAGTGACATGTGTAAGGGGTAGTCCATAAGTCGTTGGGAGATAATGCAAAAAAAGTGCAGCAAGTGTAGACGAGGGCATGGACACTTTCTGTTTCTCACTTCTTCTTCCACACATATAGTGCCACTGTCTGTTAAGCCCATTATTGATATTCAAAATTATTTAATCATGGACCTGTTGTTTATAGTTACTTGGTTAAAGGTATAATAAGCCCTATGGTAAAATTTAAAGGCCTGGCTTGGATCCCTTTTTAAAAGATGTCCCCTTTGCTTTTGGACTTATCAGATACAATTTTCAAAAGTGCTCAGCATTGACTTAATGCTTCTCCCATTGAAGTCAGTGGTAGAACTCCCTTTGACTTCAATAGAAGCAGAATTAGGTCAAGGCTGACAGTTTTGGAAAAACCCACGTGCCTTATTTATTTTCAGATATATTTATATATTATATAATATACTTATATATTTAGAGAACTTTTTTTTAAGTTTGAAGGAAATTAGTCAAAGTGTTCTTGAGTTTACTGCTAAGGAGAAAAATAAGTGTTTCGAAATTATTGGCAGAGAGAGAGAAAATCCTATCTATATGGCAGGTTCTGCACAGAAGAGTTCTCTGTGAGTGACCTGATGATCAATGCAATATACACCAGAATTTCAGCAGATAAATCTTTCTGTAGCAGGAAAGTGATTGCTGCTCCAGTGTACAAAAGAGTGATCAACTGTGAATTGAATTCTGATATTCCTTTAGTTCCTCTTCCTGGTTTCTCCTTCACCAAGCTGCCCATGGTTGCTTCCAGCAAGATTTATGACCCAGTTAGGTCCACTCTTGCCCCGGTTCTCCTCACGTAGAATTTGTCGTCCCTGCTTATTCTTCCCAATCCTCTCTCTTCTGATTGCTATCCCCTTTTAAAGGTGCCTCAAGGTGCCAGGTCCCCTCATTTCTGGGTTTTCCAGCTATGTTAATGTTCCCAGTAGCCACAACATCTCCACCTTCCCAGTCTTCAAAGGGCGGGGGTGGGGAGGGAAGAGTAGGGGGAGGATCTAGTTGAAGGAGGATTCTGAGAAGAGTTGTGTTGTTGGAAATATACTAAACCAAGGACATTTTAAATCAGTTCAGTATGATATTTAAAATTACTAGAAGTTGTCTTGATGACTGGTTGGTTAATCATCAGTGGCACAGAGACTGAAATCCAGGTAATTTAGTAATTAAGTATGTCTCTGTAGGGTGCACAGATGAGTAAATATTTAGGTGTCTGACCATGACAACTAATGTTTTACTACTGGAGACATGGACATATATTTGAACTGATTAATGAGTCAATTTGAAGGAAAAATCTAGATGAAGCTCGCAAAAGGAAATTAACCTTTTAGTCAGATGGGTTTCCTGAATGGGGCATTTCCAAGGGGAGCAAGGAGATGTCTATAGGTGGTACTTTAATTGGAGGTCCTTGGGGAGCTTGCACAAGCCCCTGGGGACATAATAGATACCTAAATGAAAAACCTCCCAGAGAGCACTGAGGCTTAATATATTCTGCCATGGGATGCCTGTGACTTTCGCATGTATACAGTTTAACAAAAACACGATGGACATATTTCCTATTTATTTCATCTCACTACACATAACTAAGAAGCCTGTGAAGAGGAGAACGATGTCAGAAAAACCTAGTCCCAGAAAAGTTACTGTGTTCAGTCTTTGCAATTGAAAATCAAATTAGTTGTTAATATTACTACTCCTCTTTACTAAGGGTCAAATGTATACAGAATGTGGGGAAGGGTATAGAGGAGCACAGGGGGTACAAAGAGAGAGAGAGAGAGAGGCTACTTGTGCTCTATATGTTTTATATAGTTACAAAGACTTCTTTGCTCTAGTTTAGTGCCTTTCATCTTATGCACTATGGAGGGTCGTAGATAAGTGTAGTTTGATTTCTATATGGGAGTGGGGAGAGCAGCTCCAGCCAGTCCGAGAGGGCCACGCATTGAAGGCAAACTTCACGCTTGCCTGAGATATGCAATTTGTGGGGGCAGCGTCCTTCATACCACTCCAACTGCACCTGTGGTGGGGAAGATCATACAAGTACCTAGAAGAATGGGCAGACACTCAGGCAAATGCCAGGCACCGTCTGGTCTTCAGTTGTAAATTTAAAGCTAGAAAATTTCTCAGCCAAAACTTTATCAACTGTAAATCAAGAGTCTGATAAAACCAGCTCTCAGACAATATTCTCCAATAGTGTATGGTTATAATGGGTGCCTCTAAATATCAGCTCCATGGGCTGCTGTGGCATTAGTCATAGTTTGACTGACTGACTTCTTTTCAGTAGATTGATTTTTATTTTCATGAGATCTTTTCACGATTTAAATGAATTTAGATTAATGTAACCATCTGCTTCAGATTCTGTCAGTTAAAACAAAAACAGAAAGGGGAAGGGTAACCATGTGCTGTGTGAAATAACTGGATGCCTTGCTCAGCCTTAGCTTGCTTTTCTGTTTGTTTTTCTAATTTCCTTTGAATTTTGTTTTACATTTCCTGTTTCTCCCCCTCACTCCTTTTATCTTTCAGGAGGGTTTTGTTAGCAGACAATTCTGATTGCCAGTGGATCAAGTTCTCTCTGGGGAACTTGTTTCTCCCCATATAGCCTTATAATAGGTTCCCTGTGGCGTTTCTGGCTGTCATCTTCCTGGGCCAGGAGGTTTCTGACCCACATCCATGTCATATTACAGCTCAGAATGTATGTGACCCAACCCTAACCCTTTGCTAAAAGAACAAGGTCCCTGACATTTTTGTCTCAATGTGGCCTGACGTATCTGTGCATGGAATGTTGTCTATTACCTAAGCAGTGTACCAACAGATCATGGTGCCTGTGTGAACAATGACTTGGAGCACAGACTGTAGCAACTCACTTGTGTTGTTGCAGCAGGAATTGCATCATTTTGAATGACTGCAACAGGAGCCATGTTGCATTAGTGCACCAGGTTGGCTGCACTGTATCTGTACCTCAAGTCAGAATTATGTCATGTAATCAAGCAGGAATTGCATCCGCTCACTAAGTAAAGGTTGCATCCATGCAGCCAGCAGAACCAAGTCTATGTCAAAAAGTATTAGTTGCTATATTACAGGAACCATGTTGGCTTATCACTAACTAGAAATGGTGCAAGAGCTGCTCCAGTATAGGAACTGGAACAGTGAATCCTAGAAACACAAGAGTTGCCACGCTGGAACAGGCCCAGGGTCTGTCCTATGTCTCACAGCGGCCAGCACTAGAAACTTTGGGCTTCTGAGGGAGGTGCAAGGAGCCATATAGTAGGCAAATATGGGAAAATCTTCCTTTCAAGGAAGTATGCTCCTAACTCCTAGCTACTGGTTTAAAACTGAAGCTTGAAGTCTTATATCTCTTCCAAATGTCTTTTTAAAATAATTAAATATTAAATAGTCACAATTTTGTACTGCATTTTCAATAAGCAAAAAATTTCGATAATGTTGATAACAATTTTGAGAAATGTTTCATATACTTTGGAGAGAAATTTATGGAAATAATAGTGTTTCTGGTGACTTTTTTGTTTTTGTTTTGGAGAAAGTTCATTTTTGGACTCAAAATAACTTTTTGTTTGAAAAAGTTTCTACCAGAGGAACCAATACCAAAGGAACAACTTTATAGGCTCAAACACTGAAGGATCTCAACATTAAGTGCCATATTCTGCCCCTGGGTGAAGAGTTTTATAGTGGTGCAGGATGGGTTTTAACAAAACCGTACAGAGATTTTTACTGAAATAGAGAGTGGGGGCTAGACCGCCTGTGAAAGGAGATAAAACATGGTATGTAGCAGGAAATAAATCAAGTGTTACTGCTAGCTAGGATATATTGTTAACATTCAGACTTTGTGAGTAGAATAATTAAGTTTCTGCTAGAAAAGGTTGGGAAGTGTTGTTATTCCAGTAGAAACAAAAATTTTTGACAAGTTTTTTTTCTCCCCACATTTGAGCACTGAATAAAACATTAAGAACGTCCATTTCTATTGCCCTTTAATGTAAACAGGTAACACAATCACTCTGTGACTTTCTGATCATGGCTCCTCAATGGTGTACTCTGTCTCCTGAATACTCTAAAACAGTAGCATATGAAAAAGGATCTGTGGAGCTGGTAGTTAAATTTGGGTCTGGTGAAGTGCTGTATTTATCCTTAGGCATTGCTTCATCATCTTGCTCTTTGTGACCCATTTTTATTATAGTAGTCGCTGCCACATGTGAGTGAGCTATGTCATAGATATTCATAGTCAACACCACTTGGAGGGTAAGGGAGTTGTTTGTCTGATAGTTTCCATTAAGCACTAGAACCGTGCAGTAGATAAATATTTTTCATAACTCTTTAAAACTTGAGTGTCTTAAATGTATCTTGCTGCTCACTTAGAGCAGGATTGTGCTTGATCTCCTCGTGGGAAGATAGTGGGGGTGATGAGATAGACAAAAGGAGCTTTCTTTCCCCCCAGCAGCCTGGCATGGTTACAGACTTCACTTTCCTGGCTGTCTCTACTCCTCCCAAAAGGTGTAGGAGACGGTAAAGAGATGTCTCTGATTGCCCTTCTCTGTCCCCCCTCCACACATACAGTGGGACTGACACACTGGAAGAGTAATTGGTACCCCACAGATATGCAAAGCATTGTATTCGCTCCCCCATTATGTGCTGGGGTGGCGCATTGTCATCTCCAGAGCATTTTAAGAGCATGATCCAAAGCCTGTTGCTGTCAGAGGTATGCTCTCTCCTAGTGTCTTCACTGGCTTGTTGTTCAGGTGCTATAACCAGACTCTAGCCCTGTATTTACATTATCATAGGGACGATGGATGTTTGTTGTGAGACTAAAGACACCTGCCATTTACAGTTGCTCTTTTTAAAATGTAATTGCTTTCCATTCAGCATTTTCCTGGAAGGAACGAGCTATAACATAAAACTGACATTTCTAAACTGAAACTTATACAGTAACAAAGGTGGCAGCAAAAAACACCCCGTGTCTTAGAAGCTGATGTACATGACACATACTGCAAATGAAGTACGCAAGAACAATATTAAGCTCTCAACTGCAGGCCAACCCGTTACTGCAAACACATTTACTTTGATTAGTTTGAGGGAAATCTAAGCCAATAAATGGTTAGATTCTAGGGTGGTCATTATACAAAACCCCACGAGAGAGATCAGTAATAAATGCAGGAGAAAATTATCTGAAACGCACAAGATCAGTGGAAGGAAAAAAGCTAGTACTTAATCCAGCTTCTGGGACCTTAATCCAGCAGCACTATCCACGTGAGTGATGCAAGCAGGTTTTGGCACCTGGATGTCAATAATGCAAATAATACACAGTGAAAGAGCTTGAAAGGATATATGACTGTTGCACATAATAGGCTAGCTGCCTGTGGGCTCTAATACTTTGGTTTAATTTCAGGTTTAGGGTTAGTGTGTGGGTGGTGGGTGGTGGGTAGTGGTGGTGGCTAGTGATGTACAAGAAGAACAGTGGTCTCTAACCTTTCTCTAGCAGATGCTGCACCGCTCATAGATTTTAATGGCAACTGCCGTTCAGGAGTCGATTGTGATCAACTGGTTGGGGACCACTGAAGAAGACAGATGAGATAATGATTGTCAGTCTTTCCAGATACCTTTCAGGAGTTTGATTGCTCTTGTGTACCCCATGTTTTCACCTCACTTAAAAACTACTTTCTTAAAAGATCAGATATAAAAATCCAAAAGTGTCACAGCACATTGCTTGCTTTCTCATTTTTACGATAAAATTATAAAATAGATTGACTGGTATATGAATAGTGTACTTACATTTCAGCATGATACGTGACCCTGTTTTTCACTTGTGAGCCTTATCTGATCCCTGCCCCCTCCCTCCCGGGGGCTGAAACATATTACTTAATTTTATGGGGCCTCCTGTGGTGTGGGATCCCTGCAATTGTAACTCCCCATAACTTGCCCCACGACGCCCCTAGGGGGCCACAAACTCCAGTTTGAGAAACACCAATCAAGATGAGTTGAGTACTCCCTGGAAGACCTCTACGTATACCCCTGGATGAGAGCCACTAGATGAAGAAATGGTCCCTTTTGTTCATAAACTCTGACTTTAAGAAGGAGAAGGGAAAACAAAACAAAACAAACCCAACCAAGGCAGTAACCTGGTACTCCCGGAACAGTAACCTGCTGCTCCACCTCTTCAATAGAGATATGATGCAATTGATTGTGGACCATTGGGTTTCACGGTACTCACCTTGTTACCAAAACAATACTGAGAAACTGAAAGGACTTCAGAAGATAGGAACAAAAATGGTTGGGGTTTGGATCAGGCCCCAGTGGCAGAAGAGGATATTCCAGCCCAGGGTCTGACTTGTAGAGTGTGGCTAGCAGGCAATCTTCTAGATTGCTCATGTTACTCCTGCTCCAATCTCTGTTTCTGTAGCATAAATATACATGGTTTTCTATCCCAAAAGAAAAGAACCTGAATCGGGTCCATATTATTTAAAAAAATAGGTGAGTTTTTATTAATGCTCTTCTTACATCAACCTGTAGGACAACCAGAACATAGCACATGCACATGCTCACTGATTCATCCCCATTCATATCTACCACTTCCCTGACCTCTCAAATTTAAGCTTTTATTCTTTCTGTGTTATCATTTGAAAAATTAAGAGAATGAAAAATACTGATTCAGGTTAACAGCAAAGTAAAACAAAATGTCTACTGCTGATATGACTGGAGTCTTCCATATTTATTTCTGTAAGGAAGCATTCAGTGTTCAGTTGTATCTCAGATTTCTCTAGCAACAGCTGCATATCAATTTGCAGCCCTATGGAAATCATAGGGCTACACCACATAATATTGTATTTTAAAATTTTTTCTTTAATAGTGGCTCTTAACCATAAAGAATGCTAGTATTGCTAGGAATAGCTAGTAATGCTATTGATAGATAATCCACTTTCACCTTTTAAAACAACCAGTGTAATAGCTTGACTGATGATCAAGATTCTTTTCAGAGAAAAATATACTAACGTATAAACAGTCTAATATGAATTACACATTCTGAAATATACATCTGATACCCTCATACATACCTGTTGCACATCATACTGAAGAGTGTGTAGGGTTCAGCCCTGGTAGAAGCTAAGAATTTCCTTTGAGATATCCAGTGTCCTTGACTATCATTGAGTAAGCTCAGATGCTAGATCATCAGGCTCAGCGGGTAGTAATCAATGGCTCAATGTCTAGTTGGCAACCAGTAACGAGTGGAGTGCCCCAGGCGTTGGTCCGGGGGCTGGTTCTGTTCAACAGCTTCATTAATGATTTGGATGATGGGATTGATTGCATGCTCAGTAAATTCACAGATGACACCAAGCTGGGGGGAATGGTAGACACTCTGGAGGGCAGAGATAGGATTCAGGGAGACCTAGAGAAATTGGAGCATTGGGCCAAAATAAATCTCATGAGGTTCAACAAGGACAAGTGGAAAGTCCTGCACTTAGGACTGAAAAATCCCATGCACTGCTACAGGCCGGGGACCGATCGGCTAAGTAGCAGCACTGTAGAAAAGGACATGGGAGTTATGGTGTCCGGGAAGCTGGATATGAGCCAACAGTGTGCCCTTGTTGCCAAAAAGGCCAATGGCATATTGGGCTGCATCAGTAGGAATGTTGCCAGCAAATCGAGGGATGTGATTATTCCCCTCTATTCAGCTCTGGTGAGGCCACGTCTGGAATACTGTGTCCAGTTTTGGGCTCCCTGCTACAGAAAGGATGTGGACAAATTAGAAAGAGTCCAGCGGAGGGCAACAAAAATGATTAGGGGGCTGGGGCACATGACTTATGACCAGAGACTGAAGAAACTAGGCTTATTTAGTCTGCAGAAGAGAAGACTGAGGGGGGATTTGATAGCAATCTTCAGCTACTTGAAGGGGTGCTCCAAAGAGGAGGGAGCTAGGCTGTTCTCAGTAGTAAAAGAGGACAGAACAAGGAGCAATGGTTTCAAGTTGCAGCTGGGGATGTCGAGGTTGGATATTAGGAAAATCTTTCTCACTAGGAGGGTGGTGAAGCACTGGAATGGGTTACCTAGGTAGGTGGTGGAATCTCCATCTTTGGAAACATTTAAGGCTCGGTTAGACAAAACCCTGGCTCGGATGATTTAGTGGGAATGATCGTGGTTTAATAGGGGGTTGGATTAGATGACCTCATGAGGTCCCTTCCCAACCCTATGATTCTATGATTCTGTACTTCTGAGAGGTGCTCAGCACCTTGCAGGACTGAGCCCCTGGAAAACTGTTTGTAAACACAGCTTGAAATTCATTGCAGTGAAAATTTCTGGAAAGGGGCATATATATGCCATATATTTCCTCTGTGTAAAGCTTTCTAATGGCTTTAAATAATGCATAATGCCTTGGGCTGGTCCTCTGCTCTGAATACCCTTCTTATGCTTCCTGTATTTGCAAAAGCCAATCTATAGGATTGTGTGCACATGCATATTTGCAATATGTTGTATAGTGCAAAGCACTTACTAAGGGCCCAGCAGTGGAAACCCTCCAAATGCACAACTCACATTTGACTTTAGCACATGGGATGTGTTTCATAGAATCATAGAAGATTAGGACTGGATGGGACCTCAGGAAGTCATCTAGTCTAATCCCTTGCTCAAAGAAGGACCTACCTCAACTAAACCATTTCAGCCAGGACTTTGTCAAGCCGCACCTTAGAAACCTCTAAGGATGCATGAAATACGCTTGTTCACAGTAACCACCTCCCATACTGGCATTGTGATTAATAGTAACTTGCTAATGCTAGTTGTTCTTGCTGCATTGTACAATAATTAACAGAATTCTTTAGGGCCTACCAAAAATATATGAATATTTTGAACATGAATAGGCATGAAGGAAACTTTTAAAAAATATATTAATATGAAAGGAAGCCGCTGTATGAATGGGAAAGCTTTTATGCTGCACAATGATACAATGTCTGATCTTCAGCAGTATATCATCAGAATTTTATTTAAATTTTCCTTGGGTTGGGGCCAGGTTGCTTGTTTTCTTGGGTAGGGGGAAGTGTTGGAGAGGGTGTGTGGCAGCAGGAATTCCTTGAAATAATTCTGCCCGACTCAGCCACGCTTACTGGGGACTCCTGGGGACCTGGGAGAGTATGTAATCTGTAACCCTTTGGAAGTGCGTTTCTTCACCCACAGAATGCCAGTTCAAACACGTGGCATAGGGAAGAGAGATTTTTGGCCTACTTTCACTTCACCCTGCTCCCTTTATGTGTGTGTCTGTGTGTCAATGCTGTATGTGATGTTACAACTGTATTGAGTGAGAAAAATATAAAGAGAATTTTGCCCAAATGTCAGTGACAATGAGAGACTCCCCAGTGATTTAGAACAGCTCTCTGAGGCAGAAGCCATGGGCCTGTTTTCCCAATGTTCTTGGTTGTCTCTACACTTGTAAAGTTAAGTCGACTCCGTTAAGTCGACTTAACAAGGTCAACTTTAAGTCAACCTTGTTAAGTCAACTTAACAGAGTGGCTACACTTTAAGGCGACTTAAGTTGACCTTGTTAAGTTGACTTAAGAGTAGACATAGTCGTCCACACTGGCTTTAAGTCGACTTAATAAGGTCGGCTTAGTGCTATTCCCCGCCCACACTGGCTTTAAATCGACTTAAGAAGTCGACTTAAGGCTTAAGTTGACCTTCAGAGGTGGTGTTATTAAGTCGACTTAAGGAAGTGCTTAAGTCGACTTAAGGAAAGCCCAGTGTGGATGCGACTTTGTGTAGGTTGACTTAAGTGTCCTTAAGTCAATCTAAGTGGCCGTGTAGACACACCCCTTGTGCCTTGTGTGGTCATCACATCTGCAAACTGAGTGCAAAGTGGGGGTAAAACAATGGATCCTGAGTAATGTAAAGAGACTCACTATTTAGCATGGTAAATAGAGAATCTGATGATTGTATTAGTGCATGGTGTTTCTCTAAACAAAAGATCATGGTAGTAAGGCTTATCAGTTTTTCTATTCATATGACATGGATTTCTAAACCTGTTACAACTTCCTAAATAAATGAGTAGATTAAAAAATGCTTCTAAATAAAACATTTACACCTATTTTGCCCAGGTGCAAATGATTGCACAGGGTGCCAGGGAAGTGAAGAATCAGGCCTCACTTCTTCATCTTTGAACTGTACAGTGCCCAACACAGAGTTGATGCAGTAGCTCCCCTTGAGAAGAGGACAGATATATTGGGTAAATTCCAAAATCTCAGTATAATTATTGTGTATTCAATTTCATTCCATTTCTCAAATTGCCCTTTGATTTCAAGATATAATAAATGGGAGAAGAGTATGGAGTGGGGGATAGGAGGGAGGTGGGAAAGAAAATTGACAGAGGAAACCGGTAGGGCCAAGCAAAAAATATGGGAAAGGAAAGGGAATGTGTTTTTGACTTACATATTCTCTAATGACTGCATTCTAACTGCTGTGAGCCATGTCTGCTGTGAGCATAGGTCTCACCTAGTCCCTGAACCATCAGGGAGCAGGATGAGATGTCCAGTTATCTTCAGTTGGTCCTCATAGCAGTTCAGTATCTGCATACATTTGTGTATGCATAAATACTATGTCTGTGCATGTTTCTGTATACATATGGGGTATTATGTAGATAATAGATACCAAATATGTATACAGATTTAGTATACAGACATGACTTATATAATGTATATCAGTATAAGGTTTAAAGGCTTAAAATGACTTCAGTTTGATAGTCTGTTCCATTGCAGCTGCTTCAAAAGGGAATTCCTGAGCTACTGTAGGTTAATGGAAGTTCCAGCGTTTCCCTGTCTGTTTCTCTCTGTCACACATAGACGTTCTCTCTGTCTCATGTATGCTCCCAGATTGCCGAGAAGAAAGAAACTGATGTAGTTTCTTCCAGAAAGCTGCTCTGGCAAGGTTGCAACGTGCTATTTAAAAACTGCTATTAGATGGGAAACATATTGCTGAATTGTATCTTAAGTTATGATGGAGTTCAATACAGCTAGTATCTTGGGGACAAAGTCAGACTGGGAACCCTAGAATATCTCAAGAGCTTTGATTCCTAGGTTCATTCTGGGAATGTACAGTCCCTGTGGATTTCAGGATTTTCCTATGCTTCTTTCTTCTCCTCCACACTGTTGTGCTTCTGTGTGAGATGGCCACAGATCTGTGTAAGATATGCTGTTAATGGACTTGAAGAAGTTATCTTGTGTTTGATTATTTAGCCATAATGTAGTGATGATGGATTGGAAAGGAGTGTAAGTAATATAATTATGATTATTTGGATAGTAAATCAGAGGAGTTTTGTTTCCTTCTTTTATAGCTTTCAATATGCACATTTTTGAAATATCAAAACAATATGTTTCCCGAGTTTCTACATCCGTTACCACGAGATGTTTCTAGTGCTGAGATTATACAGACTTTTCCATAAATGGATGGCTGAATAATACATGTAAAAGACACGATTGCATCTGGATGGGTCCTTATCTTTCATGCGCAGAATTGATCTAGAGCCTGAATAGATCAAAAACCAATAAAGCATTATGTGAAGGTTGAATAATTAATATTAGTTAGCATTACTTTTATGTGTCAGAATTATTTTTATGGCTGGGCCTAATCATGCCTTTCATCGGTTCAGAAAAGACAATATTTTGCAGTTCGGGAGAAGCTCCTAGTTTCAGATATAAACAGGCAGTCTCATATAAGCTAAATGATTGGTTTCCAGATACAGTGGACCAGATCCTCAACTGGTGTAAATTGATGATGAAGTCAGTAGAGCAACTCTGCTTTACACTGGATCAGAATTTGTCCCAGTATTTCCACCACTGCAGAGCTTTATTTAATACACACAATTGCTTGCTAGAGTTTAAATATATTTTTTTATCCTGCTGTTTGCCAGGTTCCTAGTGCTATGACATCTCTAGGCATAACAGGACATGCTGTGCATATAGCTGGGCAGCCCTGCGTGGAACAGCAATTGACTGTGATAGAAACTCGTTTAGCTGCTTCTGGTAAATGTCCACAGAAGTTTCCTTTTGTTCTTGTTTGTTTTCTAATCCGGCTCCCAAATGCATGGCCCTCAGGAATTTTGAACTCTCAGCTATTGGCTGATCATTAAAAATTAATCAGTGTGTTAAGTGGTTGGAAAAGAAAATCTAGAAATGTAAGAAGCATAGGGACAAATCCTGTTGTGTACTGTTTGCACACATTGGTGGAAAGAAAGGGTATATAGCTCATATTAGCTTGTGCAACATTAGACCATCATCCTAGCCTATCACCCAAGAGACTGGTATACTGGAGTGCTGGCTAATGAAGTGTCGGACATACCATGACTGCCTTGAAGAATCCTTCCCAGTGTAGGGTGACCAGATGTCACAATATTATCAGGATTGTCCTGATATGAAGGGCTTTGTTTTATGTAAACAACTATTGTCTCCTGCCCCCCATCCCAAGTTTTCACACTTTCTATCTGGTCACCTTACCCAGTGCCACAGATGACTCTTGTAAATAAAACATACCCAGCACCTTCCCCATCCACAGAGTGGCTTCTATAAGGAAAGGCAGATTTTTGGAATGATTTACACATACTGCAGTTTTAATCTCATTGGCTTTTTTTTTCCCTGCTAATTTGACCTGCAAAAGCTTTATAGAACTAAAATTTGTTACAGACTAATTAAAAACAGTAATCTCCAAATAGCCACTGGTACCTATTTAAACTCCCTGTTCTCATGACAATGTAACAGAACACATTCAGGCATTCAGATTAACTCCACTTGCTACTTAACATAGGTTGGGGTGTGGAGGGGGGGAGCTTCCTGCAGACTTGAAAATATCTCTGCATTAACACCACCTGATACAGTCTGACAGGCTTGTAGGTTATGTTGTGATCCCAAATAATGGAGAAATAACATGAAGATGAGCTTTGTTCTTCTAACCCTGACTTTCCTCACAGCATCAGGTGCAGAGGTAAGGGAGAGCTGCACATGCTATGTCCAGCGTTCCTCTCATTATAAGACTTTGAACTCCATGGTAGATCATTAGAAAGATCCTCTCTCTAGCACACACGATCACTGAGTCTGAAATGCCAGCTTCTATGGCCTGATCCAGTGAAGTCTTGAGTGCTTTGGGGAGGGGGTGGTGCTGAGCACCCGTGCTTTCCACTGACCTCAGTGGGAGGGCAGAGAGGGACCACTGAAGCAAAGTATGCAGGCAGGGCTTGATCCTGCAAGAAGCTCAGCACCTTTAAGTTCCACTAACTTTAGTGAGGAGCTAAAGGCACTTAGCACTTCACAGGAAGTACTCAGCACCTTGCAGGAGCAGGCTCACACTGAGAGTTTCTTGGGCAAGCTTGGAAATGAATAAAGGTATGATCATTGTTGGTCAGCTTGTGAGTCAGATCATATCATGTGAGATTGACTGAAACAGCACCTAACATTATTGATTTGCATTTAACATGATCAGAGACTATCTCCATGCAATGTCGAGAGGGTGAAATATAACCATACAGAAAAGCTGAGCTGATGTTTCACTCTGTTTGATGTAAAAAGCTGGCCACTCCTGCGTAACATGGACCATGGCTATTTTTAAACTTTATTTTGCGAGGTGGCTATCCGGAACACAAAGCAATTCCATGGGACTACATTGGTATGCTTTAGACTAAGGGCTCAAGCTGGCAAATGTTACTCATATAAGTAGCCTTTTCCAGTACAGTGATTAAGTGCGAGTAAAGTTTGCATTATTTTACCTTAATGATATAACTTATCTACAACCTAATTTGTTATACTAATAGGTGAAGGCAGTTATACTATCTCAGTTGTACAGGTACAATGTCCGTATACCTGTGGAGTCTTTTTTTCCATGTGGGAAGAAGCTATCTCAATATTAGCATCTTTATACTGGTTTAACTGCTTCCCCAGTAGGGGAGGAGTGTATCACATTAACCAGGCTGGTATAGGAAAGCAGTGCAACTTCTGTGTGTAAACAAGGCCAAAGAAATGTATGGTTGTGCTGCAAAATATACAGCTATTTATCTAATTTGCTGGTATCAATTTATGGCATTTCTATTACATTTATCATTGAAGTATCATAAGTACTTTAAGGGTTAAAAATATTGTGAAGGCATATTATTATTTTAAGAAAAACTAGAGGAAAAGCTCTTACCTAAAAATCCAATGAGAGAAAACTTGGGGAAAATGGGATGCTTTATTAGCTAGTTCAGGTTAAACTATTCTCTTCCTAAAACCTTTTGCCTATGAGTGTTTAAATGAGGCTTCTTCATGGGCCATGTAATGTATGTCCACAGCTTATGGTGGTGGTGTGAGTAGGCAAAGTGGAAGATAGATTGACCAAAAATAAATGCAATTCCTGAAGCATGGGTGGCTATTTATGTGGCTCTTCGTAAGACTGTCTATAAAAGTCCCCTACTGCTGCCTATTAAATCTCCCATGAAATTTAATGTGCATCTTATTAAAGTTAAATGGTGGGTTGCCAAGGTCAGTTTTCTGAGAGAGCGTACATAGTGCTTTTAGTAATGAACAAGGAAAGATCTAGATAGGCTGATATCTACAAGCGGTTGTTTAGAAAGGAGCTGATTGGAATCTGTGAAACTGCTGATCTGTACAAGGCAGGAGTCAAGGTGAGAGGATGAAGAGAAAGAGTCAGTAGTAGCCTCTAAGGAATTTCAGATATAGCTCTGCTCAGAGGCCTACAGTGAGCTAAGATAAGCCCCCAAATGATCAATACCTTACAGATAGAATGAAGCTTTCATCCTGCTCCAATGTTCCACTTGAGAATTTTTGCTCTAGATAAATTGGAGAGTTATTTAATTTCAAGTAGGCAACTCCTGATTTGTCAGATTACAATTGGTTTCATTCTCTTTAACTTCCTCACATGCTCTCAACAGTGTTTCAGTTCTTTCTGATCTTGTTTAAACCAAATAAAATGGTAAGTGTGTTTGGACAAGTCACAGAGCCTAGCAATATGGGAAATTAAATTCCAAGATTTATTTACTGGCAAAGTATAGCAGAATGTAAGACTGATAGGGTTTTAAATCACCAATTTGCCACCTATACCTCAGATGAGTAGATTTTCAAAGTAAGAAAAACAAGGACTCCTCTTGCAGACAAAGAGTAGAGAGGATGGGTTTTGTGAAGGGACTGCTCCCTTCATGCGTCCCCAGTTGCACATAAATCTGATGAGGGTGAGGACTAGAAGAAAAGAGATGGGGCCGTATCGCCATCCTCTCTTCTACATTAACAGGCAAAGCTAACCGAGCTCACCAGGGAGAGCAGGCTGCACCATCCAAAGGATTTCAGACCACATACCTTATGCACCAGAGAATTTAGGGTGGGATTGTGTTACTTAGGGGCACAGTTTTCCCCCAAAACGGTGCAGTTACCCTGTGTCCATTGCTCAGGGTAAGACTCAATAAATCGTTAATATTACACATTACCTAACACTGGATGAACATTTCAGAAAGCTCAGCCCTGATTCCTGCTTCAATACTGATAGAAATTTATGCCAAAGGAGAAACAATTAGAAGTATTATGTGTGCAACAAGGAGGCAATTCAGAGCCACAGAGAAGAGCATAAAATGTAGGCTCCTTTCGGCAGCCTCCGCTTTCTGTAAATGGCATGATAGGGAATTTTTCTTCCTTAAAGATCAAAAGTAGCATAAACTTTACAAAATCAGATTGACTTTTAAAGATAACCTTATAAAGGATCAGGAGATACTTGAATCTGTTAGTCTATAAAAGTGCCCCAGGACACCTTGTTAGTTTCACAACAACCTAGGTTCTGTAATGGGATGCAGAGAAAGTTCTTGTTTGATAAACAACCCTTCCCCTCCCACTCAACTCTAGAACAGGTTAGGTGAAATAAAATTACACTCCTCTTTAGAACAGGTAAGTACAAGGGATGAAAAGATGACCTTCCATTCTACGCCACACGTCATGGAGCCACGTGCTTCACTAGGTATAAGAAATTGAGGCTGTGCATAAGAATTCAAACATGCATTCTAGTGTATGTCCTATGGATAAGGTGCTTCATGTTGCTTTAGCCACTGGTTTATGACAAAACTCTTTTTGTTACAATTTTGAATTTGTACAGCAGCAACAAACAGAAGCCCCAGTCAGAATCGGCTTTTCAATTGGTTTTACTATATGACATTTGGCAGCAGCATTTAATAGTAATTCAGCCCTTCGGTCAGGGACCTATAATGGGGTGCCTAAACCTGGCCCAGTTTTGCGCTGATTGACAGCTTGCTTGGACTCCACAGCTCACCTCCAATTTGCAAAAATGTAGTTGCGGTGTTTCTAGCTGCGAAATGATATAACGTTGTCATTCTCTTTTCTGTGTTCTACAACTTTAATATAGTGTCTCTGTTGTGAGGCACCTGCTGTTTCTGCTCTCCATTCCAGGGACAGAATGATAGGGTAAGTGTTCTCTTGCATATGGAGGGTCTGATTTACCACTCTATTATTCCAATTTTCTACCATTATAATTCCATTGAAATTAGTGGAGTTTAACTAGCATAAAACTAGAGTAACACAGTAGTGAATTAGTCCCAGAGAGAATGTCTGTCTTTTTTCCCCCTTAATCTGATATAAAAGTCATTTGTATTGAGGAATTCACATTGTGCTCTTTACATATGAAAAAGCAGAACAGAAGCAAATTGGAGGTATCTTCATTTTTAAAACAGAGAAGAGAGACAACAGAACATGACATGCAATCCTGCTTCTTAATTTAAGTGCCCTGGAAGCTCAATCTCTAAATCAAACAGGAGAACATATCTGCAAGGTGCATTGAACAACTACGTGAGGTGCATTGAGCGATTACGTGAGGTCACAAACTGCACTTGGGCTGTGCTGATGTAGTCCATCTGTCTATCATGATCGTGGATTTCTAAAGCTATGCACCCAGTACAGGGATTGGTAGAAACATTATTTCAGCTCAACTAAAAGCACTACCTACAAGCTCTCAACTGGATGTTTCTTTTTTGAGTACGGGATAGCGATTATGGAGGAAATGTCCCCAAGCTGCTTAGTAGCCTTCCCTATTGAGAGAAGACTTGGCCAAACAGGTGAATATACTCACACTGTGTCTGCATGGACATTGCACCGCCTTAACCCTGCAGACAAAAGCCCTGTGCTACTTATTTAGGAGGTTTTATTTTGTTGACAAAACAAAGCAGTTTTGTCAGCAAAGAGTGCTGTGTGACGTGTACACCAGTACTGTTCTGTCAACAAGAGCTTCTTAGCATGTAAGTGGCTTCAGAGAGTGCCAAGAAAACAATGTGAGCCTGGCATGTGGTGATAGGGAGTTTCACAACTGAAGGCTTTCTAGCAAGAGCACCCTGACAGCTTTGCCCTAGGTGCTGGCATTTGCATCACTGATATTGAGTACAGCATTCTGGAAAGGGAATTGAGAGTGAAGTGGTTCACAGCCTAACTGGCTTCTAACCTATTTAGTCCTTTGAAGATGAGGATTAGGATTTTTAAACTGGTACCAAATTGTATGGGAAGTCAGGGTGGGTCTCAGAAGATGAGTGTGATAGGCTTTCACTGATTTGGAAATGAGCTGTCATATGCTGTTCCAGGTGAACTTTCCATGTGTAGCATCCTTGGTGTAGCCCGATTCTTTGTGGTTTAGGAATTTGGATTGGCATTGCCAATAAGGATTCTTATTAAAGTTTGTTCAAGGGATATGGGTTCTGCTCTGAATCTGACCACAGATAAACCAAGTTACTACAAATTCCCCCAGGGAAGGTCAGAGTTACACAGATTCCTTAAGGTATCTTATAAAATTCTTTATTGCTAAAAGCATAAAGCATAGAATTGAGAAAAATAGTAGTTGATAAATGTACAATGCAATAATCAATTTATACATACAAAATGAATTTAAGAAATCTTACACAGTTTATACTTTGATAGGCTATGTTTTCTATTAAACTTATAGTTGCTATACTTACACTCTGGAGCCAAGAAGGATGTCGATGCCTCAAATTGACCCAAGGAGTGCAGAGTCTAGCAATCCTAGTATACTTAACTTATTAAAATAACAAAGACTAGATAGCTAAGAAAGAACAAGATGGGTCTGTGGTGTTCTTTCTCAAGAAAGCTGAGCTGAGGACTGGAACTGGAGGCCTCCTCGCTCTACAAATTCTAAGGCTTAAATCCTTCCCCACAAACATCTGGGTCTACACCTTTATACCCTTCTAAAACTAGATTAGATTAAGTCATTCTTCTTCACCCAAATATGGGCCCTTACACCAGAAATTGTCGGGGTACATCTGTCTCATTGGTTAAGGGGTTCATGAGTATAATTGACGTATATTTCCCTACTAGAATATTCCTTATCACCTTTCCCTTTTTCTTGTTTATGAATTTTGTGGGGTTTGTGCTGTTTTATGAAATGCCAAAGGCCTCACCTGGAGTTGTTACTGAGTTGTTATTCACCTGCTGACCTATGTATCATGAGCCAAAATAGCTTATCTGGGGTTTTCCATCAAAGATTGTTGAACAAATAGACCCACCCTATCAGATATTTTTAACCTCAAGATTACTCATACTACATCCTATTGCAAAGCTCTTGCATACAGTCTTATATTGTAATGTCTACCAATGAGGCCTGTAGGTCCCTTGCGTGTCAGATACTAATATAAAAGTTATGCTAACATACCAACTTATGCTAAATGTAATACTATAGAACCAGGATTTCTTAAACTTATAAAGAAAGATATACATGAATGAAATGAGATATATGCATGCAAGCCAAGCATAGGTAAAGTCAAGGTTACATCCGATAGTTCTAGTTAGAACACATTGCAGTAGCGCAGCCTGGAGGTGACAAAGTCATAGATTACCAATGCTAAGTCTGCATCTAAAAAGGAAGAAGAGGCTTCTGGCTCACATAAATGGGAAAAAGGGATTTCTGGCTTCTGTTCAGTTGTGTAGGAACTATGAAGAGTTCAGAAGGACTTCTGAGACTGCATTCCACTGGAGGCTCTCTGAAAATAGTGAGTGCAGTCAAGATTTCTGCTAACTCCTCAAAAACTTGAGGTCTTTCGTCAAGGATCATCTTTGTTTTACCGAAGATGAACAAGAGCCAATTGTTTTGCATTCAGGAATCAGGAACTTATTCCTTTCAGGCATTGGCATGTGGGTCAGTGGTATGGTAGGCACTGTCTTCTGATGGATGAGAGATGTAAAAGGGGATGTCATCTACTAATTGATGGGTGGAAGCAGTTGATTGAGCATGCTGATGGCTTGTTTAGGAGAGTTATTGAGGAGGAGGGTCGTTGGTCAATCACTACTCTGGAATGTGTGCAAAATGAAAGAGCAAAGCCATCTTACAATGTTTGTTGTGGGGTTTGCCTCCCTCTTTTTTAAAACTGGAAAGTGCCTTATTTAGAGGAGCTACGGTGGAATCTAGTTTGTGACCTATTGTAAATATCTTATAAAAAGAAAAAACGAGTGTTCTGTGGCACCTTATAGACTAACAGATTTTCTTCGGCATAAGCTTTCGTGGGCTATCACCCACTTCGTCAGATGTTATAGCCCATGAAAGCTTATGCTGAAGAAAATCTGTTAATCTATAAGGTGCCACAGGACTCTCGTTGTTTTTGCTGTACAGAGACTAACACGGCTACCCCTCTGGAAAAATTTATAAAAGAAAGAAGGAAAAATTGATTTTTTAAAACTTGCTTTCTTGGAAAACTACACTAAATGTCAAATTTCTGCTTAATTAGTCAGCATGCCCAAATCCATGAGAAATGTCCCTAGAATTGAAAAATAATTGGATTTTAGTGAAAGACCCACAGGTAATGAGCGAAAAGCTGCAGATTAAAGGCTTTGCATCCTTTGCAAATTCTGCCTCTTGGTATCTAATCATACCTCTATATAGTTTACTGCTTTCAGGCGATGAATTACTACTTCGCGTGATGTGTTTAATTTCATGTCGTTTTTCATTTCACTTGATTGAAAATAGAAAAGTAAGTACAAAAGGTTTATTTAATGACAACACTACATGCTAACAATGCTAATGCTTTCCAGCCTCATTTTATTTTTCTGAATAATTTAGTTTGCAGAACAATTAAAGAATGTAAAATATTAAGGGCAACTGCCCAAGGAATTGGGACCTAATCCTGCAGAATACTGAGTGCTTGTCATTCCAGTTGAAATCAATGAGAGATAAGGGGGTTTAGCAGTTTGTAGACTTACTTTCCAAGAGGGAGAATGATCTTGTGGTTAAAGCGCACTGGATTGGGTCTCAGGAGATCTGGGTTGAACTCCTATCTCTGCCCTAGACTTAAGAATGGCTATACTGGTCGGACCAGTGGTCCATCTAGCCCAGTATCCTGTCTTCTGACAGTGGCCAGTGCTAGATGCATCAGAGGGAATGAACAGACCAGAGCAATTTATCAAGTGATCCGTTTCTTGTTGCCAAGTCTCAGCTTCTGGCAGTTGGAGGTTTAGGGACACCAAGAACATGAGGTTGTGTCCCTCACCATCTTGGCTACTAGCCATTGATGAACCTATTCTCCATGAACTTACTTTTGAACCCTGTTATGCTTTTGGCCTTCACAACATTCCCTGGGAATGAGATCAACAGGTTGATTGTGCTCTGTGTGAAGAAGCACTTCCTTATGTTAGTTTGAAAACTGCTGCCTTCCAATGCGTATTACTTTGTACTTAACAACCTTGAATTTCATCTTCCATTTTTGTTGCCAAGCCATCTAGTTTTGTGAAAACCTTTTGTAACTCTTCGCAGTCAACTATGGGCTTGACAATCTTGAGTAATTTTGTATTGTCTGCAGATTTTTCCGTCTCATTGTTTACCTTCTTTTATAGCTCATTTATGAATATTGGAGGAAGTATGCTATTTATTTTTCTTAATTGTGAAAACTAACCATTTATTCCTACACTTTCTCCTATCTTTTTTAAATAGTTACTGATCCATAAGAGGACCTTTCTTCTTATCCCACTTTACTTAAGAGCCTTTCATGTGGGACCATATCAAAGGCTTTCAAAAAAGTTCAGGTACATTATACCCTCTGGATCACCCTTGTCTACATGCTTGTTGACACTCTCAAAGAATTCTAATAGATTCATGAGGCATGATTTCCCTTTTATAAAAGAAGCATTGACTCTTCCCCAACATATTATTTTCATCTATGTCTAATAATTCTGTTCTTTACTGTAGTTTCAATTGACTTGCCTTGTACTGAAGTTAGGCTTATTTGGCTGTATGGCTTCCTATATGACCTTGTGTAAATCATTTAATCTCTTTGTGTCTCAATCCTCAAGCTATAAAACTGGGATGGTAATGCTTCTTTTATCTGTCTTGTCTAAATAGTTTATAAACTCTTGGGGAAAAGAACTGACTTATATGTTTGGACATTATCTGTAATAATGGAACCCCAAAAGGCATCTCAGGGCACAAAAGCATACTGCAGTTTTTAAAATGCTTCATTTTTTTTTACTGGTGATTCATATTAAAAATAAATTCTAGTTTATTGACGAACTAACCAATTGCTGTTCCATATTTTTAATGGAACAAATTTGTTCTTAAATTGCTTGCAGTTTTTATTTATGTTATGACAGAGCTGGCATTTCTGGATGAATGCGCCATAGTAGTTTAACTATTAGAGAAGTGTGCTTATGCCCTTGTCCCTAATTGTGACTGTTCTTCTTCTGCTGGAGAGCAGTTACTCACACATCTAAGAATGCAGTATTGCTATTCTGAAATGGAATTTGTAAATAAGAATAAGGAAAATAATTAAACCTGTGCTTTTAATGTTCATTGCTAATATTGGAAACTCTGTCGTTGAAGGGTTTTTAGAACTGGTTTTTAGACAAACATCTGTCAGAGATCACATAGGTATAGTTCATTCTGCCTCAGTGTAGAGGGATGGACGAGATGTTCTCTTGAAGTCCCTACAGGTCTATAATTCTGTGCTATCAATATGTATACAATGGCATCTTCTGCATTATTCTCTATCCCTGTCACTACATAGTCTACCATATCAGTTGCTTCTTTAACAGTTGCAATGCAGTGAGGAGTTGTTTTTACTGTTTTCCACACTGATACTAAGGTGTTTTTTGTGAGCAGCTGTGCTTAATTTAGAAGTTATCAATGGGTATAAGTAGTTCAAATGGATCCCTCCACTGAGTATTAACTGGTACTTGTCAATGATGAATTTTAACTATGCCCAATTACCTAGCTTTGTTAGGTTCTTTTGAAGCTTTTCGTAAATATCTCTAGACTCAAATCACCTAAATAATTTTGTTATCCCCAGTTGTTGCCATCTCATGTTCTCTCACATTCTGCTTATTAATAAATATAAAGAATGGATCTTCTGGTACAGGCTTTTGGGTCAGTCCACTATTCACTTCCTTTCTTGTTAAAAATTGAGCATTTATTTTTGTTTTTATTTTTGTCTCTCAACAAATTTGAGCAATGCATTTCATGCTTCCAACCTCTCAGAAATTTCCTGTTGGTTTCTTTAATAAACCCCAATGAAGGTCTTTGGTTTTTCTCAAAATCCATATTATGAATTGAGTTGAGTGGGAGCAGCTGACCGCTGAGCCCTTTTGAAAATCCCACTGCATGTACACAGTTATAATGAGGGAAGTGATGATGTCACAGCCTCTGAGTACTTGGGAGGTAAAAAGTCACTCCTGACTGCCACAAGAACAGGGTCTTCTCTGTTAAATTTTTGTAAAAATTAACGCCCCAAATAGTAAGTCCGTAGAGATGCATTTCTTCAGAACAGTGTAAAACCACCAGATAAGTTAGGTCTTCAAAACATTTCCCCCTCCCTCCAGCCGTCCCTCTGTCTTATTTGGATTGAACTTTGAGTAGCTTTCCAACACCCTTTCTACAGTCTAGGACTCCAGTCCTTGATCATGGAGCCTCAGACTTTCACAAAGACCCTAATGCCACACACATGTAGTGGTTCATATTATACTGTATCCCAGTACAGGAGTGGATTGTTGGTTAGGAAGTGGAAGAGCTTGAAGTTGGAATCACTAGGTTCAGACGAGCTGGTAATATAGATCTGGATATTGTCGGCTTACTGGTGATCTGTAAGGCTGCAATGCCATCAGTATTACTGTTTATTATTACAGTAGAACTTAGAGGCTCCAAGTGAGATCAGATAGATACAGAACAAACACACAGAGAGAGCGAGCTGAAGCACTTACAGTCTAAACAGACAAGACAGATAATTCTTGGGAAGGAAAACAGAGGCACAGAAAGGTGACATAACTTGTCCAAGATCACATCGCAGGTCACCGGCAGAGCTGGAACAGAACCAAAGTTTCCTTACTTCCAGTCTAGCGTCCTAGCCACCAGGCATAAAACATGAATAAATATAATGAATCCCTAGGGGATTCCAGGTCATCAGAGATGATGGTGATGATGCAACATCATGAGCTATAATTTCCTGGAGAAAAAAAAATGAATGGAAGCACGCTGACACAATTCTACATACCCTCACTAGACCACACAGTTAATATGGAATTGCCTCCAGACGAGCTATTTAAAAAGCAACAGATAGCTGTCAGGCTGGTCATTTTAGGTCCACCATGCAAACCTTATTCAAATAAATTAATCTTTCATACAAACTAACAACATCATGCAGCCAAAAGCCAGTTCAGATATGCTTAAAATATCTTTTTTATTCAGAAGCCTTGGGAGTCACCCAGTTACTGTCTTCTTGATCACTTTTCAAGAGCTGGAAGCTTGAAAACTGTCATAGAGGCGTTTCCACCTCTCCCTCTGGTTTCCTTGTCTGGAAAAAGAAACCAACAATGAAATATGAAGTGAGATGTAGCATGAGGCTTTTAAATACATTTTGTCAGTTGCAGACCAGAAAAGAATCCAGGATTTTTCTTAAAAGCCACCCCAAAGGTTATAACTGTCAAATCAGGATATAGTTCTTAAGTTTGGAAATGGCCATTCATCCTCCAAATGTTTTTTTTTTCTTTAAAGAAAAATGTCAGCTATGGATTTCATTGGCTCTATAGTAATACGATTGGTAAAGAAAACTGGAACAACATAATCTTGGCGAAGAATACAGTGGCATGAGAAAAAGAATGACTGAACCAACTTGGAACACATTTCTGAGGAAATATGCTCACTGGCAGTTTGACTTTTATGTGAGGCATGAGTTAATGGGGTTGCATGAGTGCAATTGAGGATGTGATTTGCCCTGAGGTGTACAGAGCAATTGCCTATCTTTACAAGTAACTGCCAAGCCTGAAGACATACACACAGCAGTGGATTTTTCAGGGTGCGTGGCTGAAATTTCTATCCAGGCCTTTACAGTTATGCGCAGTAAAAATTTTTTGCTTGAAATAAAGGTATTAATGAAATTTGAAAACTGTAATACCGAATGAGCATTTTTACAAATTCTCTCATGAACACATTTGAAATTCTGGTCAAGACTATGTTGTAGCCAGGGCCAGCCTATGAGTTTTTAGTACCCTAGGTGAATTATGACTTTGGCTCCCGCTCTGCCTCCCTCCCTCCGCCCCTCCCCCGCATTCTATATAGAGAAAAATGGTAACGGGGAGAAAGAGAAAAGAGCGCCCCTTTAAGCCTGGCACCCTAGGGCTATGTCTACACTGGCAAATTAGTTTGAATTAAGGAGGCTTAATCTGAACTAACTAAAGCCATGGCTACACTAGGCTTTAGTTAGTTCGAATTAAGGGCTTCCTTAATTCGAACTAATAAGTTCGATAAGGGTATTGGAGCTAAGGGGTTAATTCGAAGTAACTAGTTCAAATTAACCAATGTGGCCATGTTAATTCGAACTCATTTCTTAGTTCGAATTAACCGGCCATTGAAATGAATGGGGATCGCTAATTCGAACTAAGCAAGTGCTTGCTTAGTTCGAACTAACATTCCCGTGGGGCCATGCTAGTTCCAATTAAGCTAATTTGAACTAACTAAAATTAGTTTGACTTAGTTAATTCGAACTAACTAATTCGAACTAATTTTAGTAAGTGTAGACATAGCCTAGGTGACTGCCTAGTTCGTGTATGTGGTCAGGCCGGCCCTGGTTGTAGCAAAAGAGAGAATATGACGCATTTCTTTTGGCAACCTTTTTAGGGTTTGTTTGTTCTGCCTTCTCTCTGAAGAAAAGAAAGGAGATGATCATAAAAGGGAAGGCGAGGTGATAAATCATAGTCAGAAACTTCAGGAAAGGGATGGATAAGAAGCCGAAATGAGAATGTTCTTGTGGTTAAGGCACAGAATCAGGTACCTTTTCCACCCGTTCTGCCACACACTTTTTGAGTGTCCTTGGTTGTCACCTAGGTTAGAACTTTCAAAAATGGTTTCTGAGTATGTCATCTCAGATGAGGCACCAAAGTTAGTGATAACACTGGTCTTAAGCATTCTTTTGCCTTCAAGTGCCCTATCTGTAAAATGGGGCTAATAATAATACTTGCTTGGTGCAGAGTGAGATGAATGTATATATAAACATGTTGTTTCACTATATGCATTCTTTGGGGTACATTGCACTTGGATGTGCACAAGTCCATGGGGCCGGATGAACTGCATCCAAGGGTGCTGAGCAATGTTCCCTCTAAGGTTTGGTGGCTTGTGTGCAAAATTTTCAAGCCGTGTGAATAAAATTCTTTTTCTGAATAAAATTTCTGTGCAAACTCACACAACAGAAATTATAGGCATTAATTGAAGTTAAACTGATTGTAAACAGAATTAATTAATTATGTTTAATTAATTGAATTTGAATGAATTTTGAATTGAAATTTAATTTTTAGAAAGGTTTTTATTTAAAATTAATTTTTAAAAAGCTTTTTAAAAAAGAAGGAAGGAAGGAAGAGAAAGAAAAAAGAGAAGGAAGGAGGAGAAAAAGAAAAAAGTAAGAGAAAGGAAGGAAGGAAGCAAAGAAAGAAAGAGAAGGAAAGAAGGAAGAGAAAGAAGAAAGGAAGAGGAAGACAAGAAGGAAAGAAGGAAGAGAAAGAAGGAAGGAAGAGGAAGACGAGAAAGAAGGAAGGAAGAGGAAGACGAGAAAGAAAGAAGGAAGGAAGGAAGAGGAAGAGAAATAAGAAAGGAAGGAAGAGAAAGAAAAAAGGAAGAGAAGGAAAGAAAAAGGAAGGCAAACGAGAAAGAAAGGAAGAGAAAGGAAGAAAAAAGAGAAGGTAGGAAAAGAGAGGTGGAGAGAAGGAAAGAAGTTAGTGAAGGAAGGAAAGAAAAGGGAAGGCAAAGAAAAGAAGGAAGGAAAGAAAGGAAAGCAAAGAAGAGAAAAGGAAGGGAAGAGAAAGGAAGACAAAGAAGAGAAAAGGAAGGGAAGAGAAAGGAAGGCGAAGAAGAGAAAA
>ML685790.1:8613030-8705258 GCA_007922175.1 Pelusios castaneus | reverse complement strand
TGTTTCCTTTGCTGTCCTTGACACTCAGGGAAAGAGGTCAGGAAGTAACATGATTTCAGCTGTTTTACGGAACTGTGTCTGTTATTTTCATGGATGGGTTATGTCCATTTCAAAGGGCTCACAGAACTTTTCCCCCGTGGTTTGAGATTATAAGTAGTATTTGGCCCTCATCCTGGTACCAGTACTTCAATGGAAGCAGAAGGATTGGACCCAACTATTTAGTTGTTACAAGCATTTAGTATTACAAACAAGTGCAAGATCTGAACACTCCTGATTTGAGTATGCAATCTTTAAATGATTTCCACTGAAAGTTTTCTCTGTCCTCTTAGGGCTCTTATGTTTCCAGAATAAAGATGTATTCTGTCTGGATAAGAGTCAAATTGCATTTATGAATAATGAGGGATGTGCTCATTAAAGCAAGGGTCCAAAAGCAGCAGTGGGTCCAATTGTACAGTCCTTATTTAGACAAATCGCATGTTGACTTTAGTAGGAACTTTTGCCTGAGTAAGGGCTGAAGGTTTCTGCTAATCATATGTAAACATACTCATGCAGCTCTGCCAATGTGCTTCATTTCTGACCTGCAACACTCCAGCTATTCTGGCTCTGGCCCTTCATTGAGCAGGGACTTCTAGTTGGCTGGTTGTTCTTTGATATCCAGAAATGGAGCCAAGATTATCCTATCCAAAGTCACTTACGTTAGAAGCCTAAGTAAGGAACTGAGTCTGTGGGAGTAAAAGGACATTACATTAATCTACTCTACTATCCAACCTAACTCTTACCTACAGCCAAATTCTCTCCTGGTGTAACTCCACTTTCTCCACTGTAATAAATGGAGTAACACCCAGGATAATCTAATCTTCATTTTATGATACTGTGATGGGTTGGGCCTTTTCAGAATCTCTTTCCCTTCCAAAATCCTGTCCCGTTTGGGAACCTTACTCCAATCTTTGAGGCTTCAAAAGCATGGGGTGCTCAAATTAAGGGAATGTTCAGTTTGAGTTTTCTTTTTAGAAAATCAATAGAGGTCTGGCTTATTCATGGTAGTTAGTTACAACTAAATCCTGGGTGAGGGTTTATCGTCTATCCCTCACTTCAGTGATCTTGAAGGAGGTGCAGGTTTATATGTTGTCTTCCTCCCGGTGATCCTGTTGTCTCTGAGGCACAGAAGCTTTCCTCCTAGTTTCCATCTGTTCCTGTGATATGTTCTCCCTTTTAAATTTGCTTCCTCTTAGTGGAGCAGGCTCTGCAGTTGTGTCTTCAGCACCATTTGAGCCCAAAGGAGTTTATTAGCCTTCTCCTGATGGGGATGAGGGTGTGCCCCATCAGAAATATATGAGAATATGTCTTTCTAAATGAGATTTTTTTTTTCATTTAGTATATGTTTAAGAAAGAGTCTATCTGAAGTCGTAACTGAGGGCTTTTAAAAAATTGTGCTTCTTCAAAGAAAGTAGTTTTCACAAATTAGATTTAATTCATATAATCAAAACAAGTGAAAATAATTAGTTCTGAAATATTTCCATTACCATTACTGCAGTTTCCAGCATACAAATTCCATTTCTGTCCTCTTCTATTTCTCCTATCAATCACCTTACAATAATGACCTAAAGCTCATATACATTCACCAAATTGTTCCTATCAATTTTCCTCTGTAGCATAATTTGCATTTTAATAGATCAGGAATAGGTGTGAGGCATAATAAATTAATAATTGCAGGTAAAGAATGTAGTTTACCAGTCAGACTGTGGAAACCTCAGGTCCAGTGATGGAGAGTTTAAACCTATTGGATCACGAAGAAATTATTATTTACATATTAATTTGCAGAGCCCTGCTTCAAAGATAAGCATTGCATATATGGGTGTTTAAGAAGCTCTGTAATTTTCCCCATATTTCCCTCTCAAACATTTGTTTTTATATATAGAATGAAGTTGTAGATCAGTGTGAAGGATGTGGAGTTGGCTTATGTTGGTTGGTTGGGATTTTGGCTGGTGTGTTCTGTCATAATAGGCAGCTATCAAAAAATGACTATAGGAAAGCTCTGATTAATTATGGGGGAGGACTGAAATATCTGGCTGTTGGATTTGTAGTTGTGATTCAAACCAGGCTTTTGGCCATCAGCACAATATTCAGAGGTATTAAGGTTATTTACCAGCTCAGCTACAAAGGTGGCATGGTATTAGATTTACAAAGTGAGGTTTGGATAAGGTGCTTAACATCTTCACCCAACTAAGACACCAGCCTCCTCCCATAAAACAAACTGGAAGTGACTGGAATTTGGAACAGGCATTGTCTTCTTATTAACATTCAACCCTCAAGGAAGAGGAGGATAAAATACAGGGCCTGCTTCAGCACTGATTTACTCCAGTGTTGAATGGATATACTTCCATTGATTTCAATAGAATTATACCAATGTCAAACTGGAGTGAAGCAGGGAAGAATCAGAGTCATAGTCAGGAAACTGCGAGAAAGAAAAATAGATGTCTTGATTGTTGTGTGGCCCTTTTTTGTTGGATTCATTCTCAACAAACTCTAATGAAAGTAAGAAGTATGTGTAATGTGCTGCAAATGGATTACCAATGGGGCGCACACATTCATTCATAGCTAGCCCACAGGTGCTTCAGCTTGCATTTACTAGTGACAATAGCTGTCTAGTAACCAGATATTTGTGTGGGATCCCTGAAGTTCATTTACCAAAATAAATAAGACAACAGAGTCTTGTGGCACTTTTAAAGACTAACAGATTTATTAATCGCATGAGCTTTTGTGGGAGAAAATCCCACTTCGTCAGACGCTTTGAAGATAGGAAAGACAGATAATAAATCTGTTAGTCTTTAAAAGTGCCATAAGACTCTGTTGTCTTTCTACAATAGACTAACACGGCTACCCCTTTGGAATTTGACAAAATAAATAAGTTGTTTTTGTGCATAAATGATAATCCTCTTCCATATCAGGCTACTGCTGGAGCCATTACACTTGCTTCTCCTCTGCTCTCCTCTCTGAATCACTGTCCTATTCTGTACTCTTCTTCACATCTGGGTGGCAGATTGTTTTGCTTGGATTTAGACATACACATGGAGGATAGTTATCCTTGTTTGCACATGATATCTCTAAATTCCTTTATACTTATCTCTGCAATATACACAATGTGTTGGCCGTTTTCAGTCTGAGAACTGAGCAGAGGGGCAGAAAGGTCTTCTCTGACTAGGAAACAATACCAGGGTTTCACTTACCAGCAGAATATTGTAGTAAATGTTAGATCTGGTTGGAAAAACAATGCCTCCTCCCTATGGAAAATTCCATTTTTTTGTTTAAATACCAAAAATTGAATGTTTTTGGCCAGAACCTGAAAACTTTCACCATCTTTATTTTCAATGCAAACCTGAAGCTTTCTGGGGAGCAGATGCTTTTGATGAGAAATTTTATTTTGTCAAAAATCCAATTTTCCACAGTTTCAGTGGAAAATTTTCAACCAGCCCTAGCAAGTTTACTGCTTATATGTGGCACTTGGCTTTTCGTGGCCTGATGTGGTTTCTGTGGGTTTCTTTTTTCTGCAAGTAGCCTTATAAAATTCTGCCATTGAAAGGTGACCATTGTGTCAAGGCCATAGACCAAATGGTTGCTTGCTCATATACTGTATTATGATCAATATCTTTTATAAAAGCTGAAAATAAAATGCTAACGCCCTGTGAATAAAATTCAACCAACCAACCAGAAATCCATATCAAGAGTTCATCAGATCCTAAGACACCTCCCTTCCAACACCCATGAAATGATATGGCTGGATTTTCCTAAGACTTAGGCATACGACTCCCATGAAAGTCAGTGAGAGTTTGGCTCTGTGATAGTTCCAGTCATTTACCAGACATGGAGAGTGGTTGCAGATTAGCTGATTTATATTGTACCATACAAGTGTTGTAATAAGAAGCAAATATTATGCTAGCTATAGTTTGCATAGATGATAGAGTTCTTGAAAGTTCTTCTCAGAAGGTTTTTCCAACAGTTGTTTGACCACCTCTTCTAACACTTAACACCTCTTTAGCAGTTCACTGGAAAGCAAAGACAGATCCTTAGCCTTACTAATTAGTAAAGTGGGATTGAAAGAAACAAGACCATTGTATATCTTGAATAAATCCACAAAACAGAGACAAAAAAATTATATAGTAGAAGTGTTTGTATTTTGACTAGCAGATTTATGGATCTGAGGAATTTATTGGCAACATCCCTGTGTGCATTGAGTGGGTGTTTATGAAAATCCCATGTTACGGTCAGCAGAAAACCGGATGAAACTTCGGAGATATATACAGTAGCTCATTTCATTGACATCCATTTTGAAGTATTTTAGATTGAAGCAGGGAAAGGCTTTTTGTCTCTACTTTGGAAACCTTCATCCTTGGGAGCATAGAAAGAAGTTAACTGTTACAGGGCAAATGAGACCTAAACCCATTACCACTTGAACACAATTTATGAGGGGGAAGAGTAAAAACTATTCCTTTTCAAAGTTGCCATGGTTACTGAAATGGAAAAAAAGAAGAAATACCCCATGAGGCATTTAAAGGACACGTGTGTTCATCATTGTTGTCCACATGATTGTTCTGTAAATTAAATAGTTAGTTCCACTTGGAATGAAATCCAGGTAGCCTTTTGCCCTCCAGTTAGTTTCTCATAACTAAGATTTTCTTTAGCAAGCGTGTTGGATGGATCTGGCTGAGGCTTTCAGACATTTTGGCCTGATTCCTTCTAAGTGTGTGCCACCATGTGGATTTTTAAATGCTTTCTTCACTTCAGCTGCCTTTAAAAAACAAAAGATTAAATGAATAGAAGTTGGAAGAATTGCTATAAATTAAATTAATCTCTGGCCTTCCCAGTCATGTTTTCCAGATACAGTAAATTTGCACTAAATTAAAGCCTAACGTGACATGGTCTGCCTCAAGGCTATCTAGCACTGCACCAACAAACCTCTCTCGGTTACTTCTCAACTGCCTCTGACATTCAACAGAGCAAGCAGTTGTCTCGTCATTCTCTGTGCCATCAGCATAAGTAGTACTTGCATCAGGACTAAAAGTTCTTTCAGTTTAAAAATAAAAAAGAAAGAAAAAGAAGGTATGGGGTGAATAACTTTCTTCTGCCTAGCTCCAAGAGGTATCTCTCCTGTAAGGAGTCGATTCCTGTAATGACCAGACACTCTCACTGTGTCCAATGCCTGGAAGAGTCCCATATTCCTTAGAAGTGCCCCCTCTGCCACCAGCTAATGTTGAGGTCTCACAAGATGAAGTTACAGTTTCTCTACATGAAGGGGGCACTTCTGCCAACAGCTGACTCTAGTGCCAGCCCTTCTACAGGGCATAGATCATCCCTGGAGCCTTCAACTTCCAGGCGGTAGAGTTGCAGAGAAAACCAGCAGACTCCCTCCATAAAGGCTCAAGGAAGAGGGATCCAAGCTCCTAATCCAAATAACTGGCCAGCCAGAGGGGATCCCCAGCACAATTGGCCACCTCGGTACCAGCAGCACCAGCAAAATAATAGATTATAACAACATACCACAGACACTCCTCTATGGTTCTGGGTGAGCCAACGGTACTCTAAGAGTTCCAGTAATGTAGAGATCTGACGGTTGGGGAAGAACTGCATTCGGAACATTTACCAGAAACATGAAAGGAGCATTGTGAGAGAGGGTCAATTAGTAGCCAGAATGACATTTCTCATAGCTTAAGTTATCCATGTCTGTCTTGTAGTCTTTAATGGCTAAATGGAAAGGCAACCAGTGTTGAACAGAACTATCTCATTTGAATGGCAACTCTGCTAAAGAAAAATATGTACAATAGGTTACAATTTTGTAAATTGTGAGTTTTCCTTTGCTATATCAAAATCTACAGGAAATGGTATTTCTTTACACAAAACCCTGCAAACTGATACAATTGAGTTTTTGCACACTTCTAATGTCCTTATCCACACAGTGTCCTAGACTTCATGCCGGACTTACAATTTCATGGTCATTAGTCTAAGGTACTTTGTGGAGGTAGTATATTGTGTGAGGTCACTTAAACACAAATATAAATTAGAAAATTTTTAGGCTATAAAAATTCATCTTTAACAGTTTGATTTCCTTGGACCTTTTTAAAAACAATTTATTTTTACAACTTTTGATCCTTAGATTGAAATTGTACTCTTTGTATATAGTATTTTGTGGCATTATAGTAGACCTAGTTAATCACTTCCACTTCACTTCTGGAGCTTAAAAAACTGCAGGTAAAACTTTCTTTTCTCCTTTTTCTCTGAAGGAAGTCTAATACAAATCAGGAGAGTTAAGAACCTGAAAATCACAGTGGTGATTCTAGATCAGTGCTGAGGAAGGAAAGGGGATGCTGAATTCTTCCCCAAACCTAGGAACAAAGGTTTTATTGTTTGGGTTTTTTGTGATCTTGTTGGTATTGTGGGGAATGTAGTTGTTTGTCCTTCAAATGCAAAGATGACTATGACATCATTAACTGGGTTGATTTCTGTGAAGACGTGAGTGGCTGATCAGGCCAGATTGAGCTTTGATCTGTCTGTGGCACATTGAACAAGAGATGCCACTATGGGTTACTTGATTAACAGTGGACATGCTACTCTTCTGAGATTTGCACTGCTGGACCTTCTGCTCTTCCTCAATAGTTGTTCTCTCCTCATAGACTTTAGCTCCAGGATGGATAAGGTTTCTACAGGTAGAATGATCATGAGTGAGAGCTTCCCAAAACTCTGGGTCAGTGTTGAAAGCTATTCTTGGGGAAGTTCTTGAAATATTTCTGCTGGCCTCCCTGAGAGCATATTCCCTTCTCTAGCTCTCTATGAAAGTTCTTTTTTGGCAGTCACTCAGCCATTCTGGTGACATGACCTGCCCATCTTATCTGTGATTCCATCAACAGAGTATGGATGCTTGGAATACCTGCCCATATGAGAACCTCAGTATCTGGAACTTTGTCTTGCCCTCGTATCTTCATCAGTTTCCTCAGACTCAGAGCAACGTATAGTAAGTGCTTAAGCACAATCTTTATGCATATTTTTTTCTTAAACTTCCATAAGCGCCTCTCCTCTTCCGAGCTCTTTCCCTGTGCATTTGATTCCTCTCTGCATGTGTCCATGGTGTGGTGATCATGGAACTGACAAGATGGTAAAGCTGCTGGAGGCTTCAGTACAGAACTGCTGTAACAACACTGACTAATGATCCAACTGAGCTTATTGATTCAGCCCAAAGGGCACTGTGCTTTTTTTCTTTAAAGACTTGAGCTTTACCTTGTGCCTATAACACAGCATTGATTAATAATCAGTCCAAAGGGGAGGGGGGAGAGCTTAGAATGGACTACATTTTAGTACTATGAGTGTCTTATAGCTGCCATCCTACCCATTAATCATCTCCTCTCCCACTGGTGATCTCAACAAGTTGGCAAGTTCTGTGTTAGGGCATTCACCCATTCCCTCACAGTTCCTCTGAGATGTCCTTTCTCGCCATGCTCTAAAATTTCATCTGTTTCCTTCCTTTCCCACTCCCTGGTGCTTAAGGAACAGCCACCACAACTATAGTTACTCAGTGGCTAAGAGAACAGGCTTTTTTCCACTCTGGATCTATAACATTACTCCAGGTCCATCTATCAGGAAGTTCCTTTCAGAGAACCCTCCCTTCTGATTTGCAGTATGTCAGGACCCATCACGAGCTTGCCTGATTATTAAATGCCATGAGGTCATCTCCAGTGTCTGGTCTGGGTTGGTACTAACCTATAACCCAGTATGGTCTTCACCATCTAGTGAAGAGAAGACTCCTTGCCATGCATGGCTGACCATTCTGGGAATTACTCAAGATGCCACAGTACTCCCTTCCACAAAAATAAGAGTATATAGGCATCTAAAGCCTTCTGTGGACCTTAGGTGGCCATATTGCATACTTCTCCAGACCTGAAGAAGAGCACTGTGGAAGCTCAAAAGCTTGTCTCTCTCACCAATAGAATTTGGTCCAATAAAAGATATTACCTCACCCGTCTTGTCTCTCCAATATCCTGGAACCAACACATCTACAATAACAACGAATATATATTCTATTGTTGTTTAGGCAGAATTATGAATTGATATCAGCAGGGACTTCTGCTTAGGTACTGATGGTGGGATGTAATGCAGGATTTGGGACCATAAAATCAAAGAGGATTTGGATCATTCCTAAATGATGTTTCATTTTGTGTATTCAAATAGGCCTTTCTATATAGGTGTTAACACAGTCTCGGTTAAAATACACTTTATTAAACTAAAATACAAAATGTTAGCTACAGCAAGCATGCTTTCAAAGTTCACATTCCTGCTGTCTAAAAATATAACTTATGAGAGAGTATTTTCCCCACTGTGTATTTTGAAAAAGGTGAAAACAAAGTTTGCAATCATCAGCATGGTCAGTCATGCAATTAATTAATTCTTTATATAAAAGCAGATGGCAATTAATCCATTTTAAAAAGTCTGTGACCCACAAAACTTCTCTAGGGAAGTGTGGAATGGAGTATGATAACCATACAGTACAGGGCTGGCTAGTGGCATATTGGCTGAGTATGCCGGTTGATGAAATGAAATTTTAAGCAATAGTACTTGTTTCATAGTTTACATATATGCTAGAATAGCTATATGGATCCTGTTACAAAGTAATTACTGGTGTATATAATTAGTATATATGTGATATATTTTGCAACAGGAAGACAACATCTGCCAATAATATAATAATAGAAAACTACTATAGAATTTAGTAGAGAATTGTGTCTTTTTTCTAGTTTCGTTTAACCATTCTATATGTAACAGGAAATTATGTTCCCTCTATAGGGGGCTGCAAAACACTGCTACATGATAGAAAATACTATTAAATTCCATAGGTTTTTAGATTAATTTATATAAAACCCTATTGTATTTCTGTAAAATACATGGCTTCATCTGCGTTAAATTCTGCAGGATCTTTCCATACATTTCCTCAGTTTGTAAAAGTCTCTTTTCTTGTTTTATTTAGAAAAAAGCTATTGTCTGAAAGTGCTGTGTATCAGAATATTAGCAAGAAATGGCTTGTGCATGCTTCTGTGCTGTAAATTAGCCTTCAATTATTGCAGATGCTTCCATGATAGATACAGAGAGGTGGAAAATGTATCTGTCAGTCCTTTTCCTCCTCCTCTCTCTTCTCACAGGAGATACGGCATGTGTATTTTAAATTGTTGTACACAGTGTAGGATTAGCAATCTTTCCTTGACGTCTTTTCTTCCCACCCTTCTGAATCCTTGGAGGTTTAGCAGAATACAGTCAATTAGCAATAGAAATATACTCTTGACTAGATTGTCCACAGCACCTTAATCCAGATTCCAGTGGCTGCCTAACTCAAAAAGCCTTCACCATCCATGAATATAACTTAAACCACTGGACTTTGCCTTTTAAATTGCTGTCAGTTATCGGGAGCAGTGCTAAGCTATGTGCTGGCGTGAGATCTGACAGAGGTGCTGGAGAAGTGTGTGTTGTCTGGCCACACAGAAGGTGAAGGCATGCACACTGATTGATAACAACATGTGCAGATGTGATAAACATAAGGAGGCCTATGCTTCTTTTGGGAAACTGAACAGCAACACAAACGAGGAAATAGAACTCCCCAGGGGACTCGTATTCTGCGTGCAGTGGGATCATGAATCTTTTCAGATTGGAGGGAGCTATTTATCATGAAGGCTATTATTCTGTGCAAGGCACTGCTGCAACAGAATGCTACCAAGCTATTTCCTATCTTATCAGGTTATATTAATAATGCAGCAGCAATAATAGAAGTACAAATTAAAAATAACTGGATGGGCTGATAAGCAGAATTCTTGAGATTGAGGCAACCAGAAACTACTTTAAATGATTCATTGCAATGCAACAAAGATAGGGGGAAATAAGCTTTTGCTTCTTTGCTTTTATTATTTCCTTCTTGTTCAGCTTATCTCTTTTAAGTAGGATTATTAGGTCTTTACATGTAGCTTAATAGTCAGATTTGTTTACGATTTGGGGCCAATTTTTAGCTCCAAAGAATTGAAGTATTTGCCATGCTGTGTTAGATGGCTAGTCTATCTAATTCCATAGAAGCCAATAACATTGAATATGAATAACATTCTGAACTTTATCCCTCCCCCACCCTGCCCTATAATTCATCCTCTCCTCCAACTTCCAGCCTCCAGTGAAAAGCTATACAAGGTCCTTTGTAAGTCTTACATGTTCAAGCCCTATGTTAAATTTAAATACAATAATATTCCAGTGGGAGTGATTAAGCACCACTCTCAGGAAAGACAAGAGCTTCCTACACTGAATATCCCTTGGTCCCTGGTGAGCCGATGGCTGGGTCTTAAATATGGGACCTTCCTGCATCAACCCTCTCCTAATTTCTGGTTACCATTCTTTTCCCTGATTCTCACCTGCAGCCATCCCATACCTCCTCATCAATGAACTGATCTGTGGCATCCTGAGAGGGAGTTACTAATTTCTGTGCCTCCACAGGGGAGATTTGAACATCAGTAGAAGAATGAATAATAACTTCAAAACAGAACTGAGCCTTTCTTTTTGCCACCCCTGCAAGATACCAAAAGTGTATTTACTTTAATGTGTGGGCTGAGCTCTCATTGATCTGGCTCCTTATTTACTAAGTAATTTTGAGGGCACTCTCACAAAGCAGGTCTCCATGAAATAGGTAATTGAGTTAGTGAGATGTGCAGCCATTTCACACAGTTCTGTCCAAGAAACACTGGCCCACTCAGAGTTAAGCCTATCAAGTGAAGCGTTTTGATTGATTGCTTGATACAGAAATGCAGCTAAAAAGAGCTGTAGTGCACCCATTACTCTGACCATCTTGTTGGAACGTGACAGCATTTGTGAAAGTGGAAAGATGGGAGCACTGTGTCACAGGTTGTAAATCATTTGTCATCCTGCTTTAATACAGTTTAGCACTCGATCTTCTCTATGTAATATTCCTATGGATGGACTTAATTTTCCATACAAAATAGTCCATAGCTGCAGAAATATCCTCTGAAGCTATAAGGAATAGGTCTGTATCAATGATTCAGCAGGTTAAATGGGTGAAGAAAGTTGTTGCTTAAATATTAATTTGGGCTAATAGGAGGTTGAATGTAGGGAATGACAAAGCACACAATAGCTTGAGCAGCCTTAAAGCCAAGTCAGCCTCAGGACTGAAGAAACCTCTCTGTTATGTGGTTTCCCCTGATGCAGGAGATGGGGGGGAAGACAGCTGGTGGACCCACCAGCCTCTCTTTTGCTTCTTTCCTATTTCCCACTGCTCCCTGATTCCTCAGAGGCCCAGCTCTTCCCACCCCTTTGGCTCAGTTGGCAGCTGTCATGCAGCTGTGTCTCCTCCCCTAAGCCAACTGTTTCACAGCCGAAACTGTTGAATATATGCCAGCTAGTGCTGATCAAACTCTTGACTTACAATTAATAATCATTACCAGCTAAGCCCCTCTTTTCGGTTGGCAAATCATTTGCCAGCTGATTCGGATTTCTTTGTGTGCACGCTTTTGTTGTGAGTAAATATTCACCAAATGTTCAAACTGTGAGTGGTTCAAAAAGTGTTCGCTCAAGCTAGTCCCTGTCCGCCCTTCCTGCCATGCCCCTAGTCCTCCTAGAGTCACGTAGCATTGTTTCTTCCCCCTGACTGGATGATCTATCCATTCCCCTGCTCAGAGTGGTTCAGTCTGTGACATTTTGAGGATTCATGGGCATTCTCTCACACATGCCTGCTAACTGGGTGAATGCTCATGAAAAACAGACGTGGCCTCACAAGTCTTCACAACAATATTTGCAATTTTTTTTTCACTTACCCGCTAGTTCTAATGTGGCCCGTTTTGCTGTGTCAGTGTCCCTCATCTGCCTGGTTCACTTGGCTGCTGCACCTTGAATTGCTTGCCGATCAGTCTGTCCATAAATGGCCACGTTCTAGGCCTAGATTTGGCGAACATGTTGGTTAATCCAACAGAGCTGCTGTGCTCTGGCCAGGGTGCCTCAGGGCCTTCTTGTGCATGTGTGTGTGTGGGGGGGGGGGAAGCTGCTCCCATGCAGTGTGCTGCTGGATCCTATGGGGAGTGGCCGCTGGGCTCTGGGCCTCTAGCCAGGCCCATTTGGAGGGCCTGATGAAAGGCTCCCGCAGACCATAATTTGCCCACTCCCTGCTGAAGTGAATCAGAGGGATGACCTTCCACATAACTATGTCTCGCTATTTTTTGGGTTGAAAAATCATAAAAATCTGATTCCTTCTGAAATACAGTAACTTTCATAGCAAGTGTTTCTGACTCAATTGAGTTTTGGTTGTGTTACATAGTTGTATTGAACTAGCTCACTTCTAGGGTAATTGAATTACATATAGAAGTATGGATGGATGCTACTTGAGTTTGCCGATGAATGGGCCCTATCTGAGCCTGCACAAAGGTTACCTTTTGTTTTATTTGAAGTTGCATTTTTGTCTTTTTTAGTTCAGCCTCTCCTGTGCAGACTGTATTTTGTTTGGGTTTTTTTTTTGTTAATTGTTAGATTTATATTACTGTTTGATAGAGGAGTACCCATCAAGAACTCACTGGAGGGAGGGAGGGAGAGAGAGAGAGAGAGAGACTGACTGACTGACTGACGCTCAAGTCATCCAGTTATCCAAATCTGAATTTGTAATAGTTTTTGAAACTCCCTCTTAGCAGAAAATCAAACTGGGAATAGTTAAGTATCTATAATGGCTCTTGATATCTCCTTCACACCTGATGATACGCGTTTTTTTAATACGCTAGGAAATGTTCTAAACACTATATGCCTCTCTGAGGTTGAATAGGATATTTGCTCATCATTCTTTAAGACTAGATTTCAAAGCAAACGTTTAAAAGGGACAAGTGTTTATAAAATTAATAATTAGGCATCTTGAGTTCTGCTGATATGCACAAAAATTTAAATTGTCTCTCTTGAGCAGAAGAAATTTTAAAATAAAACATAGGGCTTGTCTATGCTGAAATTGCTGTGTCGGTCTCCACGGATTGATGCCCTGGGATTGATTGAGCGGCCAGTGGAGATCTGCTTAATCAATCCTGGAAGTGCTCTCTGTTCGACGCAGTAACTCCCCCCCTCCAAAAAAAAAAAAAGAGTAACACTAGGTAGAACTGAGAGCATTTCCTGCCAGCACAGCCCAGTGAAGACGCCACAGTAAGGGAGAGTAAGTTGACAGGAGATACACATTTTACAGTATATAGTTTGTGTATCTCCCTTCAACCCAGAGCAGCAGTGTAAACCAGAACATAGTTTCACCCTCAAAATATGCTGCTACTAGTCAGAATTTTAAAATGGAGGGAAACATTTTGTCAAGCACTTTTCATGGTTTGTCCAAGAGAGATGGTGTAGGAAAACTTTCTCCTTTAAAAGGAGCTTTCAGGGACCAAAGCAGTGCTTGTACTAATTGGAGAGTAAGAGCTACATGAGGCTAGTAATGTAAGTCACCCCAAAATGGGCAGGAGAAGGTGGAGCCATGACACATCTGCCACACTATATCAACTAGTGGAACTGCTTGTTGATCAGAGGAGCTCATGTTCTGTCCTTTGAAGGGGTGCTGCCTCAGTTGTGTTCCTTCAGAGCTCAAGGAGGCATTGTGCTGAGATGTAACAGCTTTCCTACTTGGGTCTTGGCGTAGATTTTATTTTAAATAGGCTATACCCTGATTGGCTATGTCTACACTGGCAAGTTAGTTGGAATTAAGGAGGCTTAATTCAAACTAACTAAAGCCATGGCTACACTAGGCTTTAGTTAGTTCCAATTAAGGGCTTTCTTAATTCGAACTAATAAGTTCGAATAGGGTATTCGAACTCAGGGGTTAATTCGAACTAAGTAGTTCGAATTAACCAATATGGGCATGTTAGTTCGAACTAATTTCTTAGTTCAAACTAACTGGCCATTGAAGTGAATGGGGATCGCTAATTCGAACTAAGCAAGTGCTTGCTTAGTTCGAGCTAACGTTCCAGTGTGGCCGTGATAGTTTGAATTAAGCTAATTCGAACTAACTAAAATTAGTTTGACTTAGTTAGTTCGAACTAACTAATTCGAACTAATTTTAGCAAGTGTAGACATAGCCATTGACAGTGAAAGCCAGAAACAAAAGAGAAAGACACTTCCTTGGAAAATTCAGGGGAGAGCTGTAGGGGTTACACAATGTCTTCGAGCCATAACATCTCAGATGATCAGAGACTTAGGATAGTCAAGGGAGAAAGCTGTTGGTGATTTCCTGGGGAATTGGGGTCTACTGCTTTTTTGCCTGCCAGTGCAATGATCTTTAATGTATTCTTTTTTTTTTAAACCATAGCAGTGGTATCTCTTTTCATAAATGAGGCTTACAAATCTCTCTGCTGGCTGCAATATATCAGTGTGATCCTTTTATTTTTTTTAACAGTGTGTATAAGTTAAATGATGGATTGCATTAATAAAAAAGCCGTGTATTGCTGTATGTAAACTATTCCCTTATGGTATTCTATGCCTCTCTCAGCCTTATATCAACAAAGTATTCAACAAGGCATTCATTTAGAGAAGGGGGAACAGGGGTGGGGAATATCACCTGGCCTGAAAGTTCAGGCTTTGACTTAGTAGAACATGATGGTTAATAAAACATACAAACTCTTCTTTGTCCAAACCACATGCCAAACAGAAAAAGACCAGGAGCAACACGTCTGGAATGTGGGGACTTAGGACACAGAATGAAAAACCCAATTTCATGGTAATGAAAAGTTAGATGGTATGCCTATACATTCACATACAGAAAGCAAATTGAAACCTGGGTAGATTGTTCAGATTTGTAAAGACGGGGGGAAGATCAGATCCCCGGCTGGTGTAAAAGGATATAGTCCCATGGCTGTTCTTGTTGAATATGATTATGGATCTTGTTAGAACTGTTCGACAGCAACATACAGTATCCCACAGAATTGCGCATGTCTGGTCTATTGCCCTCTTGCCACTCAGTCAAGAACACTGTTTTCACACCACGTTTAAAGTACTCCTGAAATGACTTCATGTTGCTATCACATTGTGTTCATGTTTGCAAATGACTACAGATTTTCTTTACAATTAATTCGCATGCCATGGATTTTGTTGACATTAACCTGGTACGCTGTAGTCTATTTATAATGTTAGAGTAGAAGCCAGGTATTCAGAAAATGTGTTTTGTTTTGTTTTTTAAACTAATAATTCAGCCAAAAAGTAACGCTGGATTTGTTGTCACTGAACTGACAGGCTGTTATAGCTGCCATAAATAAAACTGACTGCTAAAATCTTTGGCCTCCCAGATGTACAAATGAACCAAGCACGGATTAACTGGTTTTCCTCTGATGTGGTTTGTACTAATCCAAAATCGCCTGATAACAGAAGAAATTCTTTAATGAGAACATCTTGCTTTCGAGTCTTTGTTCACTGCAGGGCATTGCAAAAATCACTTTTTAGATGAATAGTATCCAGAGATACGTGAAGTCTTAGATCCTTACACCTGAATGCTGCACTTGAATGGGTATGCAGTGTGTTTCCTGGGACCAATTAATGCTGAATGACTCCAAGGACAGAATTTGGGCATAAGTAACTTAAAGAGCTGCAAAAATGAGGCTATCACAGTAGCCCCTTCTATTTCTCAGTGGAAGAAGTCCAGAGATAAGGGTACTCCTTCTGTAGGAACAAAGTGGGGGCTAAAGATGGCTTTAAATCATTTTTACATCTTCTTATACTTTTGAATCATCTTTTGTTCAGTTCATGATGCAGTTTTAGTATAGGCTTTAATTGACATTTTTAATTACCCCATAGGAGCCATTATATTGGCAGCATGTTCTGACAATGTCCTTTTCCTCCCTGATGTGCCCCTGGCACAGCCTTTATATCAGGGGCTGTGAATTGGGAAAATGTAGAGTCTTTCCAACTATGCATCAGCCAGTGAACTTCTGTACACCATGGATATTCCTTGTGGTCTGGATCCACTAGCTCTGTGGCCTGGTGGTGCTGCTGGAATGGCATAAAACAGCTGCAGTGGGATACAGAATTTGAAGCACTCTGAGAGAATGACAGATAGGCAATTAGAAAACAACTCTCTGCATCAGATCATCTCATTTTCATGGTTTAATAAAAGCCAAGTCGAGGAAAAGTCATTCAAAGGTGAGGCTAATAGGGAGCCAGCAATTAGTTAATCTCCAAACATACTCCCAGAAAATTTCATTAAATGCTCCAGCTGGTAATTGCTAGACTTTTTGCTGATTTCACCCCTGTTCTCTTCTGTCCCTTTTGATAAGCAAATTTAGAGCAGATGATTGTGGGGGTGCTGAGAGAGAGAGCAGAAGGAACAATACTGAAGCCAAGTCTATACTGTAGACCTATATTGTTATAACTATGTCACTCAGGAGCATGAAAAATCCACACCCCTGAGCGACGTAGTTATACTGATCTAACCCCCCATGGAGACACTGCTATGTGGATTGATGAGCTGGAATACAATGCAGACGGGAGAAGCTCTCTCATTGGAGCAGTAGCGTCTTCACCAAAGTGCTACAGCCGCACAGTTACGCTTCTGTGGCCTTGTACATGAAGACAAGTCTTCAGTCACCCCAGTCAAAGTCAACCTGAGTAGTTACCTTGCAGCTAAGCTCAAGTTTCTGTTCTAATGACACACACAATCAGAGGAGTCCTGAAGGAGATCTTGGCTCTAACTAGAGATGGGTGAAGTACTTCAGTGAAAATAGCAAATACAATCTCAAGAACCTCAGTGGGCGGACCTCAATTGACTTGTGGTTTTGGATTTGTTTAGGGTAAATACCTAAAAGATTATCAGTTTGTGATTAACCAAACATTTGAGACCTGCCACGGTGCCCCTTCCCATAGGCCCTCAGTCACTGCCTTGCTCCCCAATAGCCACCCAGCTTTGTCACTTCAAGGGTGGTTTGATTGCAAAGCAGTCTTAATAGGGGCCAGGGCCTGGTCTTGTGAGTTTATCTTCTGGGAGTCTAAACCGACATAATTTGTGCCTTCTTTTGGTTCTTTCCATGTGTACGTTACATCAGTTTAGTTTCTCTTTAGATTCCCTTGGACGTGCTTAGACTCTATCTCTTTCTCCATCACTTCTGAATTGGGCTATGTCAGAACTATTAGGGTGATCTGGATAGTAGAGTATCAGAAGGGAGAAAAACAAGGAAGAAAATAGAGGAGAAAGGGAAAGAAGCTAGCTGCCTTTTGATAGAAGTGTCCTAATGAGCATAGGCACTGATTCTTCTTCTAACATTGTATTTAGTGCTTTAGTGGGCAAAACGTATAATTAAGATAAAATAAGTCTTCAGTACAAACAGCAAGTGAACTGATATTGGAAATATAACCTCTCTCTCTCTCTCTCTCTCATTTGTAACTTTAACTTTTGCAAGAGTAGAATCTGCCCAGTTCCAGAATAAAAATTAAAAACAATGGAAATGTGTCTGCTTATATGAAAGTATTGACAGTTCATGCCAGGGGAGAATGAGGATCTATTTTATCATGAATAAGGCCCTACTTGAACTGCAGGATGATTGTCAAAAAAATTGCAGTTGAATTGCAGACAAGCCATGAAAATTGCAGAAAAGCAATAATGGACCTTATTATTTGTGGTAATAAAATCCATTATTACTTTTCTGTGATTTTTTGCTCTTGGATGCCCAGGGCTGAGACAAGGGGCTCCTACTATCAAAAACATGGCGGAAGCCTAATATTGCAGAATCAGCTATTTCCGCAATATCACAAGTTAAGTAGGGCCTTATTCGTGAGTGCATTTGTATATATTCTCCTCACTCCCCCATCTTAAATACACTCTCTTTCTCTTACAGAGACCTACTCTTTCCATTACACTATAGCAAACAAATCTGATCCGTAAATGTCTGCATAGTTAGATTAGCCTTTTCCCTGGTGAAGACTTCATAAAGTTCTGTTAGTAAAATGAAAAAGAGCTAATAAAATAAAGAAAAGAATTTAACATGTAAAGAATTTGAATGTCTGTTGTTTTTCAGGATCATGGAAATGGAATTCACTGGATACATTTAGTTGTCATCAGGTGGCCACCCTGATGTTGTACCAGAAATGTCGAATAAACAATCTGGTTTCATATTTCTGGCCTCTGTGAGTAATTTAGGCCTAGGGCTGACTCTTATGCTTATGTTGAGCGGTTCCTTACTTACCCAAGTAGACTCATGGAATCATCAGGGTAGAGTACTATTCAACATGATAAAATGTGGTAGAATTGGGCCATGAGATTTGAAACTGTTTAGGGCAGGGGACATCTATAGCTTTCTGTTTGTACACAACCATACAAAATAATAAAACTAACAGAAATAGTAATTCACTGTAGTGGAGGCAGAAAAAAATGAGCTTTATAAAAAGATGCTAGACAGAGGAAGTCCTGCAGATAGTATGGGAGAGCATTTAATGCAGAATGGGATGTGTTGGCTTTTGATCATTCTGGGCTGAATCATAGGCATGTTTGGTAAGATATAAACACAGTATTTAGTATAACTCATCCCAACGACCCATATAGTTCAATATCCTATCTCTCTTCCGTCAGTGTTCGCTTCCTGGTGGTTCAGAGGAAGGTGAAAATCAAAGCATAAACTGTGCAACATGGGTTCTAGGGGAAAATAATTGCTTCCTGACACCCATGGACAGTCAGCTGATACAGTGAAGTGGGAGGTTTGATTACTCTTGTTGTTCCCTTAGTACCATAACTACAGAATAAATGTTGTTAATGGTTACACAATGATCCAGATTGTCACATGGTATATTAGACCAGACTCAGCTATCCTGTGTAAGAGCAGGTAGATCCACGTGAGCCAGTTAGAGGGTCGGAAGTGACTCTTAAAGCTAATAAACCCTTAGGAGGCAGGAAGAGGAAGAGTGAATGGGGCTGTATCTAGGGAGAGGCACCACACAGGAGTGGAGTTAACTTGGCTGTTGCTTTCATGAAACAAGGGTCCAGGTGCTCAGGGAGTTAGCCTGGGGGCCAGTGTCCCAACGGAGAGTAGGACTGGGAAGCTGAAAGAAGCAGGATTACTGAAGGCCAGTGGGGGGGGGGGGGGGGGAGTGTGAAACTGTACAGCAAAGAATGAGCTAGGAAACTCGTTTTGTCTGTTAGATGCTTATCTTTGGACGAATAAAGCTACTTAAAGAAGATGGTAGGGCAGTGAGTTCTTGCAGAGCTGGAGGGAGACATGACTGTGTCACACAGAATGAACAATGTGAGCACTTCCATCATTCCCTGGTATGGGGGAGAACGAGGTGGATCTTTGGTGCCAGCGAGGGTGGGATGGAAACAGAAGCAGCTTGACCTTTGGCCATGAGAGGATGCTCAGATTTCAACTACCATATTACACCCATTCCATTTCCTTGCAACTGTAAGACTGTTCTGGTATTATCTAGTAGTTTTTCACATGTGGTGTTTCCAATGTCCTAAGGAATAGGACTTGGGCCATTTCACCAGTCTAAGAGGATTCAGTGTTTGATATTTAGTCCGTGTGCCACTTTGTAACTTTATCCACTGTTTTCAGTTATATCTCCTTCTTCCAACCTAACTAAATTCTTACCTACCTTTAAATATCTCATGTTGGACTAGGATACTAATGATATTCCACCATGTCCAATAATTAGGCTCTGGGTGAAAATAGGGAATGTTGCCTTTTATTTCAAAGGGGCCATGGTTTCACATTGTATATTTTGGCCTGGCTGACTTGCTAGGAAACTTTTGAAAAGATTTGTTTCACTAGAAATCTTGAATCTTTTGTTTTTATTTTGTTTTCATTCTGATTAGGAATTAAAACAAATTTTGACATGTCAGAACTTCCCAAGGAACCAAAATCCTCAGTTTTGACTAGTCTCATTTCCTTTTTAAAATGCAGCTATTTTTGTTGTAAGTTAAATGTCTGTTTTCTTTCATATTTGTCATTTGGGAAATGAAATTTAGATGTCCACAGGTTCAGGTGTGATTCTGCCCAATTCACTGCCAGATCTGAGTCTGGAATGTGAACACTCAGAAACACTAGTCTGGGATGTTTGTCCAAGCATGTCTAGTTGCCAGACCTAGTTTCTATTCACTTTGGAAGGACTCAGGTTTTTATGCTGCAAGGCATTGAGCAGCTCCAGGAGTTTCTCAGCACTTTGCAGGACCGAGCCCATAGATAGTATAGTGTGACATGTACAATAGAAAATACTTGAGAGGCAGACAGTTCTTATGAATTAACGTGATTAATAAGGCCAAAATCTTGCAAGGTAAACTGTCTAGGCAGACCCCTGGGCTGTACAGAGTCCCACTGTAATCGATGGGGTCATTCAGGATCACCTGTAGATTCAGGGCCTAAATATATTCAAAGGATAGCAGGAAAAGGAAGAGCAAAATGTAAGTTGTGTTTTGAAAAGCAACCTTGCAATGAAGTAGAATGATACAATAAAAGAATCCATGACACTGAGAAGATTTCAGAGAAATAGATCCCACTCTGCAAAGTAAACAGTACTCATAATAGGCTTGAATTTGTGGCTCCCAACTTGGGTACCCAAGTATCTCCAACCCTGAGGACGGGGAAACACTTATCACTGTGAGGCATCTTTGGTATGTAACTGTGGGTAAATGCTGCCCTTTCGCCAGCAATCGCGGATCATCTGATGTAGCTGAATCTTACAACAGAACAGCTATGGTCTGCAGCATTGACTTACCAAGTGAAAAAGAAACCTAACTCCCAGATGAGCTAGCAGAGAGTTGTTAAGTTATTCGCAGCTGGACATCGCTATGACATAAATCTCATTTTCCTCCCCTTGGCTAAGTCCATCTGGTCACTTGCAATATTTTAACATACATTGCAGAAGAAATTGTCGCCTGTGGATGTTTGTGCTCTGAGAGGGCTAGTAAATTAGCCTCGCTGTGCGTGTCAGCGAGCTGCACAGAAAGGATTTGAACCGTAGGCCAGAACAGTTCTGAAGAAGTTATTACAATCTGTCAAGTCAATAATTCACATTTTAGAAAAACCCTAAGTACAAATTTACAACTTGGATTCATTTTACAACCTCTCAGGCCATTAATCAGAGCTTTAAAAAGTCCCTTAATGCAGTTTTACATAATCTGTGTTCCTAAGTTTTGACATGATAGACTGGAGCAGCTCAATTAAAATAATATTAGGAGGCCTAGAAAGGCTATGTCTACATTGCCTGTCAATTTGGACAAGGTGATTTGAACAGCAGTCAGCACCCATTTGCTACATTGAAACTCCCTTGTATGGATACCAACTGAAAGGTTCCGAGTTTGCAGTAATGTAATCCTGTTTGATGATTACATAGAGGAGTTAGGGCGCAGCACTTTAGCGCACATTGCTATTCACAGCCCTGTAGCCAACCCATGAAGCAATGTAAGACTCTCACTAGCAAGGACATTCAGACTTGGGACCGCCATTCCATTCAAAAGGTACCCTGTTGTAATCTTGCTGTTCCAGTGCATGAGAGATGCATATGATTATTTTGCACTCTGAAGTATTGGACAGAGAACATGCTCTGTGTGCTACCTGGGCATAGCGGAGGGAATTAAGGATCACGAGAATTCTCTTTATTTTGGGAATCTGAAATACAACATTAACTATATTTCAATTTGCTTTTCTTTCAACTTGCTTTGAATGCCAATAAACAAATTTGTGCACATGGAAGCAAGTGTGGTGATGAGGGTTTGACAAAAGTACTATGCACCAAAACAGTACAGTCATAGCATAGTGCTCAATGTGCACTGCTGCAAATCAACACTAGCCCTCACCTTATGAATGGGTTGAATCAAAACCTCAGATCCAAAATTTTGAGATGCTCGTGATCCAAACCCAGATCTGGATCTTCATTTGACCTGTTGAAGTAAAGATCCTTTGTAAAAAAGAAACAATGTCAACTTCACAAGTCTTCGTTGGATATTTAAAAAACAAACAAACCAAACAGCTGCCCCGTCTGCCTGAGAAATGAGTGCAGCTGGAATGACTTTCTTGCATGAAGTAGGCAAATAAAATATCAGAAGTAATTTCAGAGCTAAATACCAGTTATTGAACTGGAAAAAAAAGTCATGCTAGCACCTATTAAAGTGCACTAGAAGACAATGCTATTGATTTTTGCATCTTAACATTGGTTTTGAGTCTTTGTGAGTTTTACCTGTGACATCTTCCATCTGGACAAATCCATTATTTATATTAAACAGATTCAGTGCCACAGATTCCAAGAGCTGCTTGGAAAGATATGACACATTGACTAAGGTCAGAAAAAGCAAATTGATCCAAATTTTGGTCACACTTACAACAGTGAAAATATGAAATAGCTCTATAGACATCATTGGAGTTACTCCAGCTCGGATCCAATGGCCTGATTCTCTTCTCTGTTGCACACAATTTACACTTAAATATTATTCTTACACACATGAATAGTCCCTACTCAAGGGAATAATCCCATTTGCTTCAAGATACCATAGTGACATATGGGCCATAAACACATCATTCCGTAGATAAGCAGATTGAAAGCTAAGCCATTTCTTTGTTGTAACACTCCTATTTAGTAATACCAATAGAAGATCAGTTTGAAGATTTCATTCAACTTCATTCAATATTACCCATGAAATGCACTATATGAGTACTAAATACTACTATTTATTATTCTCTCTCTGCCCCTTCCGTGTATTTTATTTTAATTACTTGTGCCTCCTGTGCCGCCATCTGCTGGGAGAACACACATTGTTCCACTTCTCTTCCTTTTTCGGGCTGAGTGACAGAATGTTACCAGACACCTGAAATCCTCCTTCCCTAATGATAATCTGTAATGGTGGCTGGCGCAGAGGATGAATGACCCTAAAAGGAAAGACCCCTTTGCATCAGAGAGTCAGTTGCTTCCACCATTCATTGGGCTTCTTCACTGATTGCTACTGTCCTCTCCACTGTCTGGGATGCTGGGCCACCCTTGACAGGTAGTCATTCATATTATCATGGGAATTATCCTGGCAGGTGAAAAGGTGCTTTTCCCCAGGATTTATGGGACAGATTCACCAAAGGTTAAGCTAGAATAAGTCCACTAATGTTAGTGGAGTTGCACATATGGCTGAAATAAATAATATGTACTGCAAGTCGCTGCATAGGACCTTCAGCTCTGGAAACACTTGATTAGTTGATGCGCATGCTAACACCAAATTGACATCAACATGCTCAAACTGGAGATCTTGAGGGGCAATTTACAGCAGGAGGGAGAGGAGGTCTGTACTAGAGAAGGGATGAAGCAGCCACCCCTGTAACCTAAACCAATGGAAGAAGAAAATGTTACAGACCTACTGCCTGCTCCCCTCGGCACAAGCCTAGTTCAACTGTTGTTCACCACCACTTCAGATCCCTGTCTTCAGGTGGGCCGGGGAAAGACCATCACTGCAGCTTCCCCCACGAAGGGGGGACTTGACAGGCCCTAACCCCCGAATAAGGGCATGATCTGCAGATAATGGAGATGCAGATACACTTGACGGAATAGTTTGCAGATATTCTATTCCTGCATGTGTGATAGAAATAACACATCTTGGGTGTCGGAACCCAGGCTGAGACCGCATGGTTGGCAGTTTAAAGAAATACCTTGGCTTGAAATCGAGTACAGTGGATTTGGAAATCAATGATACAAAGTCTTTATGGAAACCTACAATGCTCTTTTTTCAAAGTCATTTTTTTCAGGATAGAACCACTCTTTGACAGCCCTGTTCACACCATATTATTCTTTTATATCAATAGTAAAATTAGCCTTTTTTGCCATTACAGATCATCCATCTTTTTTCCATTAAAAGGGAATTGTGGAAGAGGGTTTAGTTGCTGTGTACTTTTTCCATAGGATTGGTGCTTGAACAGTTTTGCATAGCAAAGTCAAACCTACTTAATCCTTCTAAACTCGGTCCCTATAGTATTAGGCGGAGGTAAAGTGGTTACCATTCACTTGGCTTGTACTGGTTGTCAATTGACTTGTTAATCTGAAGTTTTTAAAGCCAAATATAAATGCATTTTACAAACTGATTTAGATTAAGCAGCTCAGACTTGTCAGAATTACACAGAGAATTGTTTTCGAGTACACCTGGAAACAAAGATAAAATACCCTTTGTAAGAAGTTCCAAAGAGGTAGCCGTGATAGTCTAGTTCAGCAAAACGAAAAAGGAGTCTGGTGGCACTTTGAAAGACTAACAAATTTATTTTTTGCATGAACTTTCATGCGTGAAGTCCCACTTCAAAATGGGACTTCGCCCACAAAAGCTCATGTGAAAAATAAATTTGTTAGTCTTTCAAAGTGCCGCTAGACTCTTTTTTCGTTTTCCTGTTTAAGAAGTAGCTGGAAAACAAAGTGCCATTATGACAAAGCTTTGCCTAATAAAGCTCTGGTAATGACCACCAATACTGTTATTCACTAAGACCTTATTTTGGGTTTTGGTCATGGACGAGAGCTAATTCTGATACAAAAACAGATTTGCAGAACTCAGAAAAGCTAGGTTTTATAGACCTTGTGGACAGCAGCTGCAGGCTATCAGTCCGGCCCCATGATAAATGGTTCTGGCATTTTCCACAGACACAACTTGCAAAGAAGGTCTTATATTTATTCTCAAATGTTGAATTCTGCATTATTGATCAGGTGCCATTTGTTAAAGGTTGCTACTTGCTAGAAAGAATTACACAGCCCTTGAGCTACACATAACATAATGAATTATTCCATTAAAGAATAGCTACGTTCAGAGAGCACTAAGGTTGCATGGTTGAACACTCAAGTCAGAAAATGATAGCTGAGGTTGAAGTTGTTGGGAATTTTGCCTGAGTAAGGCCTGCAGAATACTGCCAATGGTATATACAATGAATGCTAACAAGCAGTATATGTTCATTTTACAGCATTTATTTAGTTACCTCTTTTATTCACAGACACCAGTGTTATTTATTATAGCATTTAACAAGACAACAAGCAAGTGGCTGAGATTATTGGTGCTAAGATTGACTAGGCCGATTGTTTGGCTGTTTCAAATTGTTATACTATTGCATTTATCAGGGTTGAGGGTCAATAGTGGTGTTATACTGTAAACCACATCTGAGACTATATAAGAGGTTTACAGCTTAATGCAATGTTAGATAAGTTCAATTTTCCAACTTAGCAACTCCGTTTAGTTCCCCCCTGGGCACTCATGTTTGGTCTTCTGTCTTATCCTTTTATCTGCCTTTCTAGCCCAATATCATCTTGCTTCTGTTAGTCACAGAGCCAGATAGAACCCTCCGATACACTACTGTATATCCAGCATGACACCGTGATGTTATTCTGGATTTACACCAGTGTAACTGAGAGCGCGGTTTGGTCCAAAACCTGTACCACCGGAAGCAATGCTTGCTCAGCACTAGTGAGTTAGGACCAAATTCTGCCCAGATTTGTGTCCCCGTAATTCCATTGTCTTCAGTGAGGTTGAAGGGGTTGTAAATTGAGGGCAGCATTCAATCCTTCCTCAGGGCCAGATTCTGGCATCTCTCTTCAGGATTAGGTCTCAGATACTGATTGCATGCACACGTGTGTGTGTAATTTGTTAGTCTTTAAAAGTGCCCCAAGACCCCTTGTTTGTTTTACATGTATTATGTTAGAGCTTTAGAAACAAGTGTGAAGCAAATATGTAGTCCTGAGCAATGAAACATATTGAAGGAAAATATCAGTTAAAAGGATTCCTCACCTAAGAAGAAAGGGCAGCCTCATGCTTATGGGACAGATGTTGGAAATATAGTGTCTAGGTTCTGTTCCCAGAGATGCCACAGGCATCCTATGTGATCTTGGATAACTCACTTAACCCTTTTAGATTCAGTTTCCCTGACTGTAAAAGGAGGACAAGGAGATTTATCTCATGAGCATGTTTTGAGGCTTAATACATCAATGTATGTAAAGCATGCTGAGATTTTCAGATGGAAAGTGCGGTGACAATGGAAAATGTTATTGTTTGGGGTGGGAAGACTTTAGTTAATGCCTTCACTATATGAACTCCCTTTACCTGTTCTCTTTTTTTGATTGTTGTTGCTAATTTCTAGATTTTGAGTCTGATTTCATTTGCCCTGGTGAATCAGGATTAATTTCACTGAAGTTAACGAAGTTGCATTGCTATAAAACTAAAGTAAAATCAGGATTTAGTCCTTAGGGGTTTGTTTGTTTTTCCAGTGTGAAAAAAGCTACCATTTTAATACCACACATGGCAAAGCCTAACTGCAGAATCACACCTCTTGCCTTGTGAAAGTAAATCATTCAATTTCCTGTTATTTTCCCTTAGACTTTATCCCAGAAGCCTCTTCCCAAGCTCCCAGCTGCACAGTACACATCCTTTTAAAGTTGCTATACCCCTTTCAGAGACAGGGGTTCTGTGTACACAATAATACACTAGCTCTGTCACCTTATATGGTAATGTCACTTCCTTGGATTTATGTTGACTCCATCCAGCAACGCTATTCCTCCTGCTTGCTTTCTTCGTGATAAATGCATATCAGTCTAGAGCCCTGGAATTCCTTTTTCCTCCCTCCCACTGAACTCCCAAATCTTTTCCCCGCTCATTACCCTGAATCACCCCCTTTATTGAATGGATATTATCATCAGCTTTCATTCCTTGGCTCTGCGCATACTTTTCCACACTTATCTACATTAAACTGCAATTTGTCACCTCTTTCAGCTCAGGTTTAAATAATGTAAATCCTTCTTATCTGATTGCGCTGCTGCTCATTATTTACGGTGCCACACTGTACAATGTCATGTGCAGACTTGGAAATCTTTCTTCACGCATAATCACAGAGATCATTTGTATAAATAATAAAAAAGCTTAGGTACTTTGTCTTTTTGTACTACCTTAGTATGCTTTGTCTTGCTAACACTTACAATAGAAGTCATCTCAAAGGTGTGCTTAGCAACAACTTCAGAAATGTTTCTTTTTTTCTCATTCTTTCCATTAAAATTCTCATTTGATTGGACAAGAAGCAGAGTGTCATGTTAAATAAGAGTGCCTTGTCTGTCCTTGTACTCGAGCATGTGTAACGAGAAACCCTGAATGTTTCCATGTCTAGTTAGAGAGCTAAGGTACCCAGTTCATAAATATACCAGGCCACTTATAATGCACCTGTGTAATATTTGTTTGCTTCACAAAGAGGACACTGGAATTTTTAGTGGTGTTATTGAGTATTGAGCAATGAATCCTCTTAAATTCACAGTGAGAAAGTTTGAAATGTTGATACTGTGAGAAATCCACCTTCTTCCTGCCACCCTTTCCCACATATAGGCATGTTCCCACCAGGGATGGAGAGCCATGAGGACTTAGTTCAGTTCTGTTTTGCAGGAGGAGCAGGTTTTTAGGAGGGAAACCTGAGTGCAGTAGAATGGAGTTCCCTTCAGGCAGATTCAGTGTGTCTGTGTGTGGTGTATCTGTGGACTAGACAAAAGGACCAGTGGACTCTTCACTACGTGGATCCCCCAGTCATTACCCTTCCCATGATGGGAACACGCTGTGCTCACGGGGGATTCTGTGGTCATAAAGCTATGTGGTAAATGCAGAGGGGCAGCTCTGCTGCCTCTCTTTATCTTTGGGGAAGCATACCTCCCTGGCCTCTGCAGATTCCCTTTGTCCACAGAATGCCCTGTCCTTGGTGGCATGGAGGCAGCGTTTGGCCTATAGTTTGCATGTGAGAATCCCTGTGTGATATTGGGGAGGGGATTAAGGGGAACTGGTTTAGAGACGTGACAACCATATGGTTGGGGCCATTAAATGTGAAGGTGTTCATAAAAGCCAATCAGTTCAGAAAAGGGAGGAAACCTGCCCACAGGTAAAGTGGAGCCCTCCTTAGCAGTCTTGAAATTCATGGCAATTTTCAAACATATTTCTTATTACATTTTTAATCAGAGTCAGAGAAAAAGGGGACAAGTGGAAGAGAATTTTTTCTCTTTCTATTGGTAATGGTAATCCTGAAGTCTTTATATGCCAAGGTTCCATTGATTTGACTGGTAGGGGTCCTCTAAGACCCACATCATAATTCTAGAAAAGACGAGTGTAACAGCTTGTTCAGGGCTCTTCTAGTTTGAGTCCATCTCTTATGGAAATGCTGTGAAAGGCCTGTTTTAAAGAAATTGCCAGGAGAGGGTAGAATTCCATCTTCAATATACAATCTGAGTTAGAATGTTGCTGTACCTTTTGCAAGTATGCAGGTGTGCATTGTGGGGTGCAAGAAGAGGGGAAGCACAAGAAGCCAGAATCAGTCTTTATCCCTGTGCTTGGAGAAGCATTGAGACTGCTCCCTCTATGCTCTTTTGGGGACAAGATTGAGAACCAGAAAGATAGTGCATAGTACATGAGCCCTGGTGTGTTGGTTAACTCAGGGAAGGATTATGTCTCCTGGGGATGTGCTGCAAATTCCTCTGTCCTTAGGCAAAGAACCGTAAGATTGCATTGTTCTTTTTTTAGATTAATTACGGAATGACCAAATGGCAATGCAACAGCCCATGAGACTTGGCTAAGAGGACATGTAAGCTGGTTTGGGGATGTATGTGGTACTTAGTACTGTCTCTGTGCCATACCAAATCATTACAGAATTTAAGGCTGTTCCTCCCTGTATGTACAAGATCAAACTGGCCTAGGCTTGGTCTTGTCACCTAAACAAGTTTGCATCATTGACCTCGTATTCCCTCTCATGTTCTTCTCATGTCCTTTCAGTTATATTAGCTACTTAGAGAAACAGTCATGTGAAGATGGATAGGCATTTTCAGGGCGTAAAATTGTTGCTATACAGCCCAAGTTCAGTTATAATGTGTGAAATCTGTGCTGATGACCTTCCTTTGAATAACAAGGAGGACGTGGTTGCTAATCTGAAGGTGGAAGGCGGTTTGGATTAATGTGATGATAAAATGATCACTTTCATGGTTCTAATGAAAGGAAGGAGTGACGGCAGCAGAATAAGGATAATAGAGTTAAAGCAGATTTTAACAAACTCAGAGAACTGGTAGGCAAGTCCCATGGGAAGAAATTTTAAGGGAAAAAGAGTTCCGGGGAGATGATGCTTTCTCAGAGACAATATTAGGCCTTGTACACACTACAAAGTTATTGCGCGATAAAGCCCTTTAATGCGCAATAACAAACAGAGCGTACACACACAACTTACAGTTATTCCGCGTTAAGTCCCTTCTTTTTGCGCAAAATGTAAACCACCTAAACGAGCGTGGTTGCTGCTAACGCGGAATAGTTGTTGCGCGATGGCCAGTGTGTGTACGCTTATCGCGCAATGTGAATATAACGGAAATGGCCCACAATTCAAATTCCATCCCTTCTGCACTTCCGCCTGTACTCTATCGTCGTGACGTCATTTTTCCCGACCTCCTCTTCTGTCCCGCGAATTTTTGAATTCACCACTCTCCCTTCTGCCTCGCTGTTCGGTGCTGCTGCCTCTGTGTGCTTCGCTCGCAATGTCGTCGCGCCGCAGCAAACGAGCTCCAGCCTGGACAGCAGCAGAGGTGATGGACTTGATCGGCATCTGGGGAGAGTCCGCCGTGCAGTCACAGTTACGTGGCAGCCGGAGGAATTTTGACATTTTCGGTCAAATATCCAAAGCCATGACCGAAAAGGGGTACGAGCGAGACACCCTGCAGTGCCGGGCAAAGGTGAAGGAGCTGCGGATAACATTTCACAGAGCCAGAGAGGCTAACCGGCGCTCTGGCTCCGCGCCAGCAACGTGCAAGTACTATAAGGAGCTGGAGGCGATCCTGGGCGGCGATCCCACAACCACCCCGAACTGCACGGTAGACACCTCGGAGACTGCACCCCAAACAGAGAAGGAAGCAGAAGGCGACGAGGCAATTGTGGACGAGGAATCAGAAGAAGAAGACTACGAGGACGGAGAGAACGGAGCCACTGACCCGGGGAGCCAGGAGTTATTTTCCACCCAGCCAGAAACAAGCTCCACTGATTCCTTCTCCACGCCTACCCAGGAATCATCAGAAGGCAGCTCTGGTAAGTCCCGTTCGCGATGTCCTCTATTCTAGGTGCTACAGCTCAGCGTAGACATGGTTTTTTTTGCAAGGGGTTTTTGTTTTCGGTGTCCTCAGTTCTGTTCCTTACAGAACTGTAAAGGTGTTACTAGCATTACTTAAAAAGGTCATCGATGTATGCCTCGATTTCCAAGTAGTCGTTCCCTTTCAACTCACTGAACGCGTCATCCAAATATTTCCAGAGTCTTCTCTTCAAATTACATGGTAGAGCATTCCTTTGCACTCCACCATTCAGGGACACTCTTCCTTTCAGACTCGCAAGCACTCCTGCGGGCAACATTGCTGCGCACAGTCCTGCAGCGTAAGGTCCCGGCTTGAAGTCGGCAACATGAAGGAGATGCATTCTCGCTTGCAGAGGCACTCTAAGCAGTGTGAGATCTGCCTCGATTTCAGCCATCTCGGGCACGGGATCAGAACTTGGTGTGGCAATAGTCAACTCTCCGTTGTACTAGCTCTGCAACCCGTACCAAGCTTTGGGAAATCTGTTACCGCCCCCCCATAGGTCCCCTCTTGTGTATTGAAGGAATGTGTGGGGAGAACAACATCATTTGCTCCTGACCGTGGCGAGAACAATAGCGGCATTCTACATTTTTCATATCTGAACAGGAATGACCTTCGGTGGACAGTCTACAGCTGCAGCTGAGCGTCTGAGGAGGATAAGGCGGAGGCCTCGCAGGAGCAAGGAAGACGTCTTCCAGGAGCTCATGCAGTTCCATGAGGCTTCTGCGAGGGAGACAAGGCAATGGAGGAGGCAGTGCAGGCAGGACAGGAGACAGAGCAGTGCGAGGAGAGAGCAGCAGAAGGATGCCCTGATAGGCATCATGCAGGAGCAGACCAACCTCCTCAAGACCATGGTCGGTCTGCTACAGGCTCGCACCCCCCATCATCAGCCTCATATGCCTTTCAGTGCATCCACGCCACATTCCCCCCCCAGACAGTTTTTAGACCACCATGGACATCCATGGTGTAACCCTAACAGAACCCCTCCCCCAACATATGTAGTTGAGTCCCGCACCTACACCCACCTTTAGTCCCTACTCCCCTCAAACCCGAGTTTTGATCAATGTTAATTAAATAAAGTTGAATCCTTGTTAAACTTAATCATACTTTCTTTATTTGTTTCATTAATTTAACATTAACGGTTTTTGATTCAATGAATGTTTACAGGGGAAAAACACAAAATTTCGAAAGCTTAATTTTTAACAGTTGAAACATATAGGAAATGGTTAGTAACTATATTCAAAGGTACAATTTTAACCAACAGTACTAAAATGGGTTTTTAACGCGTCCCTTATGCGAACTGCCCTTAGCTGCGCCCCCCGGATACCCCTCGTGTCTGGTTGCTGGTAGGCATTTTCCAGACGTTGTGCCTCAGTGGTCCAAGAGTTCCTGAATCTCTCCCCCCGGCTTTCACATATATTGTGAAGAACACAGCAAGCCGAAATAACTAATGGGATCCTGTCCTCGTGGAGATCTAGCCTGCCATACAGCGCTCTCCAGCGCGCTTTTAAACGGCCAAAGGCACACTCCACAACCATTCTGCATCTACTTAACCGGTAATTGAAACGCTCCTTGTCAGGATCCAACTTCCCGGTGTACGGCTTCATGAGCCATGGCATCAGTGGGTAGGCGGGGTCCCCAAGTATCACCACTGGCATCTCTACACCGCCCACAATTATTTTCTCGTCTGGAAAAAATGTGCCAGCATGTAGCCTTCTGAATAGTCCAGAGTTTCTAAAGATGCGTGCATCGTGCACCTTTCCAGACCAGCCAGCATTAATGTCCATAAAGCGACCACGGTGGTCCACCAGTGCCTGTAGAACCATCGAAAAGTATCCTTTCCTGTTGATGTATTCAGAGGCAAGGTGGTCGGGAGCGAGAATAGGGATGTGAGTCCCATCTATTGCACCCCCACAGTTCGGGAAGCCCAACTCATTAAATCCTGCGATGATCTCCCTCACGTTTCCCGGGGTCACCATCCTCCTGAGCAGAATACGGTTGATGGCTCTGCATACTTGTGACAGTGCCACTCCAACGGTCGAGCGTCCAACCCCAAACTGGTTTGCGACCGAGCGGTAGCAGTCTGGAGTCGCCAGTTTCCAAAGTGCGATAGCCACACGCTTCTCCACGGTCATGGCGGGTCTCATCCTCGTGTCCTTGCATCGAAGGGCAGGGGCAAGCTCCTGGCATAGCTCCATAAATGTGGCTTTCCGCATTCTAAAGTTCTGTTGCCACTGATCATCATCCCACAGCTGAAGGACGATTCGTTCCCACCAGTCTGTGCTCGTCTGCCGGGACCAAACACGGCGGTTCAGGCTGTGTTGCTGGTCCGCGAAACTGATCAGAATGTCCGTTTGGTTTTCAATGCTGTCATCATCCGAGACCGAGTCATCCGTGTCATGCTCCGAATCATAGCCAAAGGCAAACCGCAACAGAATCTGGGCTGTGTTCACAATGCTGAAGGCAGCATTCAAGATCACAGCTGAATCCATGTCGATTCTGAAAAGGCAGTGCCGAGAAGAAGGTTGCTTCAATTTGAAATTCGCGCTCGTTGCTATTGGCAACCGCTGGGTAGCGTCAGTAGCGGAATGCACCACGGGAGATGATACTGGGGACTCTGGGATACGTACCCACAATCCCCTTCGCTTTCCTGGAGGACTGCGCTCAGAAGGGGGGGGGCTTTGTTCCGTTAGAGCAAGCATAGTGTGTACGCGATCTCGCGCAACAACAGCCACGGGAGAATTAATGCGGAAGAGGATTATTGCGCGTTAAAAATGGTAGTGTGTACATAGCCTTAAAGGGACAACAGCAAATTATCCCACTGGAAGGAAAGACCAAAAGAATAGTAAGAGGTCAATATGACTCCATCAGGAGCTCTTTATGATGACCTGAAAAATCAAAAAGGAATCATACAAAGAATAGAAACATGGACCAATTGCTAAAGATGAGTACAAAAGAATAGTACAAGCAGGGACAGAATCAGAAAGGCTAACACATAATATGAGTTACACCTAGCAAAGGATATAAAGATGATGATAAGAGGTTCTATAAATAGATTAGAAGCAAGAGAAAGACAAAGTGTAGTTATTCTACTCTGTGAGGATGTAGAACTATCTTCACTAAAAAGGGAAATTGCGACCAAATCCTTAACACAATGTTGTTGACAAGCGGAAGGAAAGGAGCACAAACCAAAATAGGGAAGGAACAGGTTAAAGACTATTTAGGTAAGTTAGTATTTAAGTCATCGGAGCCAGATGGAATTCACCCTATGGTGCTTAAGGAACTAGCTGAAAAAACCTTGGAACTGTTAACAATGATCTTTAAGAACTCATGTAGGACAGGTGAGGTTGCAGAGGACTGGAGAAGGGCAAATACTATATCTGTGTTTAAAAAGGGGAATAAAGAGGACCTGGAGAATTATAGGGCAGTCAGCTGAACCATGATACCCAGAGAAATTCTGGAACAAATTATTAAACAATTAATTTATAAGCATCTAGAGCCTGCTATTTAGCCCCCTGTTGCTGGTGTAGCACAGGATTTAGCCCAATGGATACAAATGGCGAAGTTGTGTAACTTGCAGTGAAACTTACCAAAATGCTTCCAGATCCTGTGGACAGTGTGAAAAGCTTCTAGCTTTACATCCATCATGTGAAAAAGTAAATGTGCATAAGCAATGAGAAGTTATAGATTTTATTGTGCTGTAATGTTTTGTGCCTGGCTACAGCGAAATATGTCTGCTGCCATTATTTACAGCAGTAACAGTGAGAAATTACAAAGCCCACTCTTCATTAACCTCCAATAAGGCTGTTCCTGCAGCCAGTGATTGCCATTACATTGATGGAGTGGTAATATAGCTCAATAGCCCTGCTCTGCCTCTCTCTCTCCATTGAATGTATCACAATCCCTGCCTCCCCTCACTCTACAATGTACGTCCAACAGAAGGTGCTGAAATGATTGATGAGCAAAGCAGCTCATAAAGACAGGCACACTGCCCAAAGCAACAGCTGTCTAGCTATATCCACTGAATAATTAGATAAATGAGCCCCAAACTAAATCTTACAGTTCGGGGTAGGAGGAAGAGATAATATCCCCAACATTGAAGCAGGTCTCTGAAGGCTTGTGTTCCTTTATTCCAGCCCCCATTTCTGGTTATTAGTGTTTTATGCAGTGTACCTTCCCCAGGTTCCTTCAGTCCCAGGGAATCCAGAAGTCCCCTTCAGGCATTTGAGAGAGGGTCACGTATCATTGGCTGAGTTTAGATTTTTTTTTTCTTCCCCTGTGGCACTGACTGTTGTAGTTTCCAGAACCTTATGGAAGCTTTGTCTTTCTGTGCAGATTGAGAACATAACAATAAGGTCTGGTGGGTCACCAAATGACCGTACCAGAGGAAAAAACCTGCAGTTAATCCATTCTCTCCTCGTTGTTTGAGATCAACATGTTTCTGGGGGTGCAGTGTAAAAGCCGGGAAGTGACGCAGCATAGTTCTGTCAGCCTAAATGACAGTAGTGATCATTAACAAATCTGTATTTACTTTCCTCCTTTACAGCAGTATGGAAATCCTACATTACTTCCCTAGGCATAAAATAACCGTGGTGTGACTGATACTACTGAGTGGTAACTGTGGATAAATGGTGACTTTTGTTATGCTGGTGACCAGTGTATATAAATACATACATAAAAGGGTAGTTACAGTTTAAAACAAGCCCTGTTAGTGAAAGCCTAAGCAGTATGGGCTTGATTCTGCTTTCAGTTACATTGATGTATATCAGGAGTAACACCACTGAAGCCAATCACATTGAGTGCAAAACTGATATAAGACCACAATAAAGGCCTACCAGTTAGACCCAAAGCTCATTGGCTATGTCTACACTTGGTAATTTAGGTTGACTTTAGCTAAGTCGACTTAACAAAGTTGACTTTAAATCGACTTTAAGTCGACTTAGCATGTCCACATTATAAAATTAAGTCGACTTAGGGGGAAACTTACAAAGTCGACCTAGAGCGTCCACACTGGATGCCTAGGTCGACTTCTAGGGGCTAGGTAGACCTGGGAGAGGTCCACAGGGGCAGGGGGGAACCCCTTGCCAATTGCCAGGGGGCTCAGCCTTTGCTCCATTGTACCTGGGTACAATGGGGCAAAGGGGTACATGGACCCTGGCAGGGCATAGGGGCAGGGCGGGCAGGGCTCTGCCCTGCCCTGTGCGGGGGGGCATGCCAGGCTCTCCCTGTGGCCCCCCCCAGCAGGGAGGGCAGTGGGGGAGTCCTGGAGAGCCCTGAGTTGACTCTAAGTTGACCTAGGGCTACTCCAGGTCTACACTGGCTTAAATCGACATTAGAAAGTCGATTTAAGCCTAAAGTCGACTTTAAAGGAGGTTTAATAAAGTCGTCTTAATTTTCCTTAAGTCGACTTAAGCAAGCTGCTTAAGTCGACTTAAGGAAAATGTAGAGTAGATTCAGAATAAATTAAGTTGACTTAAGCAAGTTTAAGCCGATTTAATTTACAAGTGTAGACACACCCATTGAAATTATTGAAAGGACTTCCACTAAATTCAATGGGCTTGGGTGAAGCCTCGTATGCTCAAGTCTGCAAGCACTGTTTCCACTGCCCATGGAGTGTGAAAAATTAGGAGGCAAAGCTTATATTTAGGAAGAGAAACTAAAGCAATACAGAACAAGTGGCCTACATTCTGAACTCATTCAAACCCATGTAAATCCAGATTAAGTAGATTGAGTTAATCTGGATTGACATAGGAATGAGACCAACATTTGACCCCCAAAATTTATTTTATGAGCAGTGTGTCTTCTTGTGTCTTGCATGCATTTTTTCCTGTTCTTTGGAAACAATCAGAGGTGTGTCTGAGGCCTGATACTGCCAAGGATGCGAACAATTATTGCGACTCAAATGAGAAGTTCCACAGACAGTCTGAGTGGTCCTGTAAATCACAAGTGGTATATCCTAACCCTTTAATTACAGGGGATTAGTTGGGGAGTGTAGCAATGGACTAAGGGAGTAATAACACACAGGAAGTGAAGCATAAAACCCCAATTTCCTGCCTTTAAGGAGACAAATGTCAGTTTATAGTTTATTTAAATTGCAAGGAAAAGCACAAAGTATTAAAGTTCTTAAACCCACTATTCAGCTGACTTCAGATGAACTGTACTATATTCTCTGTTACCTAGAGCAGCAGCTCTGATTTTCAACCTGAAATTGAACTAAAGTCTTTCAAGACCATTATGTTCCTGGAGCAGTCCCCATAGCTGAATGAATTACTATCCTACCTTCTTTCATATTGCCTTTCTGGTTTAGTATATTCAATATTGCATGGTCATGTACTTGCTTTAAAACCCATCATCCTACTTGTTCCTAAAATACATATGAAATAGTGAAGTGAGAGTGAAATGGGCCATGTAGGTCCATAAGTTCTTCCTGTTGTAGTAGATTTGATTTATTATTGTCATAACCAGAGTTGGGGAATTTTCTTGTGTAACATCTTCAATATTAAGTTACATAGATAATAATTATAATATGTAATAATAATTTGTACTTCATTTGCACCTTCCATGTGAGAATCTTTAAAGCACTATACCAATATGATTGAATGTAGCCATACAACTTGCCTATGAGGTAGATGGTAATTTTACCCATTTTACAGATAGGGAAAATGAAGCAGAGAGAGATCGAGAGGCACTTTTCCATGGTTACACTGCATGTCTTTGGCAGATCCAGAGACAGAACCCATATCTCCTTGCTGTTGCTAATTTAGACCTTAACCACAAATCATTTATTCTGAATATAACTATCCCTGTAACCTGGATATGATGTAATATGTTTTACTGTGCTATGCATATGGTACCAGGAGTATATGTGTGGTTCTAAATATTAATATCCCCATTTTGCAGTCTTCCTCTATCGTATCTTACACCTTTTCTGTTTGTTCCTTCTTCTGCTATAACCAATGGCAGCTCTCTTAGACAATAAATTGTATTTATTTTGCACACCTTGAGCTTGTTTCTTCCCATTCACTTGGTGTAAAGCAGGAGTAACTCAGCTGGTCAAGGAAGTTACACTGGGCTGAAACTGGTGTAATTGGCTATGTTTACACTTGTGTATTTAAGTCGACTTTAACTAAGTCGACTTAGTGTGTCCACACTGAAAATTAAGGTCGACTTAAAGGGGAATTTACAAAGTCGACCTAGAGCGTCCACACTGGACGCTCTAGGTCAACTTTGTGGGGCTAGGGGGACCTAGGGCAGGTCCACGGGAGCAGGAGGGGCACCCCTTGCCCAATGCCAGGGGGCTCAGCCTTTGCCCCATTGTACCTAGGTGCAAAGGGGGACAGGGACCCTGGCAGGGCATAGGGGCAGGGTGAACAGGGCTTTGCCCTGCCCTGTGGGGGGCATGCCAGGCTCCCCCTGTGGCCCCCCCCAGCCGGGAGGGCATTGGTGTAGCCCTGGGGTAGCCCTAAGTCAACTTAGGGCTACCCCACAGCTACACTGGCTTAAGTCGACTCTAGGGAGTCGACTTAAGCCTTAGGTCTAATGGAAAGGAGGTTTTTTAAAGTCGTCAATTTCCATTACGTCGACTTTATTTTCCTTAAGTCGTCTTAAGCAAGCTGCTTAAGTTGACTTAAGGAAACTGTAGTGTAGATGCAGGGTAAATTAAGTCGACTTAAGCAAGCTTAAGTCGACTTAATTTACCAGTGTAGACGCAGCCATTGAGAGGAGAATCAGGCTTCTTCAAAAGGCTAAATTAGTGGTGACCCTTTTCACTCACCTTTCTCCTCAATTATACGTTCAGAATGTAATTTGCAGCACTGTTTTTGTTTACACTCATTTTGCCCCATGACAAATATTTCCATGAGAACTGCATCTCTTTTTCCAGGTCTAGATTTGCCCCATACTGTATTAGTGTCTACTAAAAACCTGCCTACATTCAATTATTCTGATTTCAGAGAAGACTACATTTTAAATGAGATTGGTAGAACCTCAGTCTCCAAAAGAGTCATTCTAGCTTGAGGGCTGAGACTGCAGTGTCCCCTTAAAATATCTGTTAAAAGCCCCCCTTTCTAATTTAGTGACAACGTTATAGATTAATGGTCGGAGGGACAGCTCCCATGTTTCATGACTAAAGGAATCTTTGGTTTTAGACACTAATATAAATGATACCATCCATACTGTGTATAATATTTGGTAGAAAACTGTTTAAATTCATATGGAAGATAATGACATGAAGTTGATCAACGTATTCATAGTCTTAGACAATTTTTCCATAGCTCGCTTTTGCCATTTCTTCATACAAGGAACGTCAGCTAAGACATTTGGGGTGTAATTAGCTCTTAGAGCAGTTTCACCATGGGGTAAGTCTAGTTGACTTAGTGGTACTGTTCTTCAGTCATGTGAGATAAGAATTTGGCAGTCCTTATATCTGCTTTATACAGGGCATCTACTAAGTTTTCTATAGCCCAAGGCAGTCCAGTGATTTGCATAAGGGTATTATAATGTCATGAATGTCTTTCTTAACTGAGTTCCAAAGGGGTAGCCGTGTTAGTCTATTGTAGAAAGCTCATGCAATAAATAAATCTGTTAGTCTTTAAAAGTGCCACAGGACTCTGTTGTCTTTCTTAACTGAGGTTACAATCCAGAGTACTCTGTTCAACATAATAATTCTTCACTCTGACCAATAGAAGATTCTCAATCTCTTCTTCAAAGCAAGAAAAAGACCAAAACTCTGGCAATACGTCACCATCTTACCTCACAGATACAGAGAAAAATCCATATATACCAGAAGACAAGGAGCTGGTAGGCAAATAATTTATGCTGTTTACTATACATGTCTTCTCTGGGATCTTCCCTGATGAACTCATGATGGTGGTTTATTCATCGTATTTGCCACTAATGGTAGCAAATTTTATAATGTTAGCTTTCCAGAGAGAGAGAAAAACCTGGCTCCTGAAACCTCTGCCATCCTAAAAGCAGAAACATCTGTTAGAGGATAGAACAGTCAGTTAATTGAGTAATGAAAAGAAATGGACCTAATTCTGATTTCACTTATACAGATGTAAATCAGGAGTAACTCAGTTGCAGCTAATGAAGTTACACCAATGTAAAACCAGTATAACTGAGATTTGAATCAGTCCTGGGTTGTATTCAGTCAGTTCTGCTCCAATTATGCAGTTATCAGGAGTTTGCAGGATATGGATTCTTAGCACTCATATATACCACACGTGCACACAAAAATACTTTAAAAAGCATATCAGGCAGTTTGTTTTTATTTAAAATGTTATATTTAGTTTGACTTCCAGCAGATCAGTAGAAAGCTCTTCATGATGGCATCTGTTAAAAATGGAGGACCCTGTAGAGAAAGCAAACCGGGAATAAGATGAAAGCAGGAAGCCAGTTTAAGGTTTATATTTGCTCTTTGTTTTCTTGCCTTGCTAGGGACTCATTGCTTCACTCCCTCCTTTCCCTATTGACTTGGCGAGTGATCTTTTCCTGAACTGCCTGGAGAATTACACCTGCAATAAATTAATTATACTGAGCCAAATTCAGCCCTAGCTCTACTGGGTGTAACCTTCACTTTCTTCAATGGTAGCTATAGCCACCTATGGCAGAACTGAATCGAATGCCTTTAACAAATATGGGAAATTGAGAGAGATAAATTGGGGATGGGTGGCGGTGAGAGGGGAGATTAAACAAACAATGAGGTTTAATACATGAGAATCGAATCTTCCACACTCCAGTGAAGTTTCTCTGGTTTACCTTAATTGGTAGTGCAAGACAGACAGAACAGAAACCCTGTGTACAGAATCTTAACCAGCCTCCTTTTCTAATGATAAAATTGTTTTTTTAGGATAAAAGATTTAGGGCCAAATCATCTTTTTTTTACGCTGGATGCCCACAAAATACTGAATGGACCACACTGATGCTTGGTATAATTCCATTGTCGGTGGAGTTATAGCAACGATTCATTTGTTCCAGTGAGTTTGAACTCACCAAGCTGATGATTTATTCTCATCTCAATTTGGAGGGCTAATGCCACCATGAAGGGGGATCTCCGTCCACAAGGAGGCCATCCCAAAGAGGGAGAGAAACATTTGGCTTTGGGTCCATTCCCCAGTTTGGCACACAGGCTATAGTCAGATGGCACGTTTGCTACATTTGCATTGTAGAGAGAAAGAAACTGTATTTGCCTCAAACTTTGGGAAGTCGCCTTCTCTTGATGCACACATGCCACTTCCATAGTTTTCATGGTGGTTGTGCTTTCGCAGTGTGATAAGGAGACTGCTTAATGCACTGTTGCTTGCCCAAACTTGCGTATTTGACACATCTGACATATTTCAGAACATGTTAACCAAAGTTCTTTCTGTTTGTCATCTTGAAGTCAGTCTGCTTCTGTACAAAACAGCACAGCTGTGACTTGAAAGGAAATACCACAGGAGTTCACAAAGATGGGGAATGTATCCTACAAAGTTCAAAAAGTCATGCGCCAAATAGTAGTAAAATTACTGAAGGGACCAAAGCTATATTGAATTATTAGGGATTTTGCTTATATCTAAATTGCTTACAAGTTCAGTTAAGGATACTGTATAACCTCATTACATCCCACAGAGCTGTATCTTAGTCATAGAAATAACACCTTATTATGTACTCATCTAATGGGTTGTGAGCTAACATGTTTTAACACATCCTTTAATGCTTATTACATTCCAGTGCCTTGGAGATCATTTCAAAAGCTGACCATTACATCTAGACTCTTTCAAACTCTTTAATGACGCTATGAACTGGGCATTTCATCTCTGCATTTGGATTAGAAATTAAAAGGTCTAAATTACAGATCTAGCTTTTATGTGCTTGCTTTATGGATCAGTCTTTCTCACAGAAACAGCATCAGCCTTGATAGTTTGGCAGCCTAGATTATCTTTTGATTTGCTTAATTGAGCTACTAAGGTGAAGTTAATTTTCTATTTATATTAATCTCAAAACAAAGAAGGTGATGTAAAACCTTTAACTAGAGTAACACAGACAGTATAATACATTGATGTACCTGTTAATTATTAAATGCACAAGATGGCTGTTAAGGAGAGAGAACAGACTCTTGGCTTTATTAATTGTGCATTTGAGGCCAAATACAATTGCCCTCATACTCCACTAACCACAGGGTGACCCCCTAGCTTGAGTAAAGCAAGCCTTTTTTTATCCAACCTAATTTGAAAGTCTATTTTAAAAATTCCTAATTCTAAACTATTCAACCCTCTAATTTAATGTGGTATCCTTTCTGTGTGTTTGTTGACAGGTGAAAGTCATGGTGCGCATTTGTTCTACCCTTGCCAGAGACACTCCTGAGTCCAGCTCCTTCTTAAAGGTTGATCCCCGTAAGAAGCAGATCACTCTGTATGACCCATTGTCCTGCGGAGGCCAGAACGTCTTCCAGAAAAGAGGCAATCAGGTTCCCCCCAAAATGTTTGCTTTTGATGCAGTTTTCCCCCAAGATGCATCTCAGGTAAGCAGCATGTGACTTGGATTAACAAGGATCTAAGCTTCTTTCCAGGTAGTACTAGTGTGCCCAAGAGGCAAATTCATCTCTGTTGTAATTCCGGAGATTTCACTGGAATTAGACTGGGGATTAATTCGGTCCATAGATGCCAGCAATATTGTGACAATCAAATCTGTATTATGTGATTCCTAAAGGTTGTTGCTCCTGGCTCAGCTCCACCTGATGGGCATAGTATATGAAGTGGAACAGAGTAGCTTAGACAGGATTTAGGTGCCTGCCCAGGTTGTTTAAGACTGCCCAGAGTGAATATGACAAGGTGCTTAAAATACTGCTGGCTACCAGCATCTTGTCTTCATTAGGGTTTCTATCATCGCTAACACACAGCGGTGGAGATTTGATGGAAAGGTGGGAATTTTAGGAAATATTTCCTAGTGAAGACAAGACAAATGGGCATTCCCCATTCATAGACTCCCACGCCACCCAGCCCTCCTCTTCCACAAACTCCCCAGTCCACCTGACAGTAGAATTGTAGCACTTCCACTGAAACCCAGATTCTAGCCATAATTTGCTAAACAAGAGAGCTGTCTGAAAAAGAAACGTTAGCATAAAAACTTTCAAAAAAAGACCAAAAATTAATCCTATTTTGCATCCAGCTTTACCAAATAATGAGTTTTTCCTCTTCCATCATAAGTATTTCATCCACCTCTGCTTAGGAGATGCAAAATCTGTTTAGAATAAAAGAGCCATCTGCCATTTCTCAACATACAGAACTTTTACAAAGGATAATGAAGTTTCTTCACTTCGTGCTGATGCAAATGAAGTAGGTCTCCCACAAGGGGAACTTCATTGACTTGGAGCCAAGTCCTAATTATCTTACTCATGTGAGTAGTCTCATTAACTTCAATGGGGCAGCTCACATGAGTAAGGCATGCAAGACTGAGCTGTTAGAAAGGATAGTACTCCTAGAGATCAGCAATAACATTTTGCTGCTGTCACAACCATTAACTTTAGCAATGTTCTGTTAATTTTTTGTATTATTAAATATCTTTGTTAATTACATTTTACCTGTGACAGGCTGAAGTATGTGCTGGGACGGTAGCTGAGGTGATCCAATCAGTGGTGAATGGGGCAGACGGATGCGTGTTCTGTTTTGGCCATGCCAAACTGGGTTGGTATTGTTACATTTCCTTATTCAAACAGCAAAGTTTCTACTTGAAAGACTAAAATGACTTTTATTTTAGGTTAAAAAAAACCTAACAGCTTCCAAACTGCCTGTGTTCAATGCACTGTTATATATGTGAAATTGGGATACCTTATTCACGCATCTCTGTTTTCCATATCTTGTCCTCTTTTCTCATTTGTCTGTCTATTCAGCTGTTGCATATTGTCCAAATCCTAGATTGTGAGAGGTCAGCAGCAAGGGTTGCCTTTATGTGTGTTTGTACTTTGTACAAATGTACTTTGTACATTGGAGTTCTGAGTCCTGCCTGGTGTCCTTAGGCACAGTGGAAGTATGAATAATAATAATAATAATACTTGGTAATTAATGAACTATCCCATACTAATCTACAACTTTTATGAATGTGTTCACCATTAGAAATTATGTGGTGTAGGTTTATGCAAATATTTCAGTTCTTATTGGCTGCTTATGAATTGTCCATATTCCTTCAAGTATTCAGTATTTATGATTTAATATTTAAGCATTGTCAGCGGGTGCCTAAATCACATGTTTTTTTTTCTGTTCCTTGATGGGTGACATGCCCATTTTAAACCAGTTCCTCTTCTACCTGAAACAAATTTTATTTCCTCATTAACTAAATCGTATGACTGGCCAAAAATATGCTTCTGCAAACATTTATATAATCAAAATTTTGAATGTGGATGAAAAAACAACAAAACAGAGAGTTGGCGTAATCAAAGCAAGATTCTTTTAGAAGACACTAAAACTCTAAGGTAATTGTATGTACTGTTCATACATATCTAGAAATATTTGTTGGGAAATGCACATGTGCACATACACCCCTTTCAAGGAAACTTCCATTCTTCAGGCAATGAAGAAGTGCAGTACACTGCAGCGTCAGGCCTTTGGCTGTCCTAAGTTGCATCCAAAATGGATGAATACCTGAAGTCTCAGGCCTTCATGACTTGCTTAAGGCCAGTGAGTGAGTCACTAAGGCTCTGTTTACACTGGCAAGTTAGTTCGACCTAAGGAGGCTGAAGTTGACCTAACTTAAGCCCAGTCCACACTCGGCTTTCATTAGGTTGATGTAAGAAAATCCTTAAATTGACCTAATGAAAGCTTAGGTCGACTTAGTAAGGACCACTCATTAGGTCGGCCCAGCTCTCCTTTAGATCGACCTAAGCCTAGCGTGGACGCAGAAGTCCACTTTCTTAGGTCGACCTAAGGGAAGTTAGGTTGAATTAATACGTCCTGGTTAAGGGAAAGCACTTTAAGTCGACCTAATAAGGTCGACTTTAGGTCTACTTATTAAGTCGACTTAACAAAGTTGACCTAACTTTTTATAGTGTAGATGTAGCCTAAGAAAGCCAGATATAGTAGAATCCATGCTCCCACTCCAGTGTCCCACCAATTAGCTGACTCTGCCTCCCGATTTCCACTGTTTTAAAATGATAGAATCTCAACTGCGATAATTATTAAGGCATTAGTTTATGCTACACAGCTGCTTCATTAACTACCTCTCCCACCATCCCCACCCCTGCAGAAACACAAAGAAGTTTCACAAATAGTTGTAAAGTCTAAAACTCTCTTGTTGCAATAATCTTCATATCGTTTGATTCCCCCTATGTCCAAAATTCATTAAATGAAATAAGGTTAAAAAAAATCCACACAAAATTATTTAAAATGTATGCATATTGATATTGTTTGTGGGACAGCTATACACAGAGCTATAAATGTGGAAGACTATGAAAACTTTCATATGTAAAGTATATGAAGTAATACCTAAAACAAAGTAAGGCAATACTGTCTGCATGCTAGTAATTAATAGATGTTTTAAGGAGAAACTGGCCTGCCCCAAAATTCTGTCTCCAGACTACACCAAGCTTTGGGAAAGTTTTGATCTGGATCAGAACAGCACATCATGGCCCCCTCTTCACCAGATTACCCAGTAATCTTAACTTCTGGGTGTAGCTAAGAAGGAGATCCAAAAAGGAGCCATCTGCAGCCCTCTGATCCCAAGTTCTCTGTCATTTCCAATCCCAGCATCCTATAGAACAACCTATGGGCTGCTCTAAGGTATGCTGGCTAATAACATCTCCTGAGATGACCATCTCCAAACCATGATTGCTGGCGCATGTGGCACCCAGCCAACCTCCATCCCACCTGACGTGTTATCTACACTAGTGGTGGTGGAGTAGGAGACAGCTATACCAAAGCTAAGGGTTCCTTGAAGGTTGGGGGAATCTCCATCTAGGGAGATCTGGCTGCTCTTGAGCCCCTTGATGGTAGTAGAGGGCTGCAGAGAAATGGCTCACAGCTCCAGATCTAACCCACCGATTTTAAATGCTTTCTGTCTGCCATCCTGGCGTTAGTAAAGGAAATGGTTTTCCTGAGCCTGTGCAATATAATATCACTTGACAGAAGGATCTGGATCCACTGAGTACAATTTAATTTTCTTAACTTCCTTCCCTCCTACCTGACAGGGAAGTCATACACCATGATTGGAAAAGATGATTCCATGCAGGACCTTGGCATAATCCCCTGTGCCATCTCCTGGCTCTTCAAACTGATTAATGAACGGAAAGAGAAGACAGGGGCCCGCTTCTCGGTCCGGATCTCCGCAGTGGAAGTGTGGGGAAAAGAAGAAAATCTGAGAGACTTACTGTCAGAAGTAGCTACAGGCAGCCTGCAGGATGGTCAGTCTCCAGGTGTTTATCTTTGTGAGGACCCAATCTGTGGCATGCAGGTGAGTTTAAGGTTTATTTTAAATGTAAACTAATCTCTATCAATGTTGTATTTAGGCTTGGAAGGATTAGATTTTCATCAGTAAATGTTGGCAAACATTGATTGCTCCATAAACATACACAGCAATGAAAAATATTTCCATCAATGATCATTGAAATTTCTAGATAGGCCACATAAGAAAAAGGCTTCTTGAAATCTTATGTGAGCTTGGCTTAAGGATATTTACTTGTATCTTTTGACATATGATGTTGACAATGTTTGTTATAAAGCTTTAACTTTTGATTCTCAACACCTCCTGTCATTAAATAGATTTTGTCTGACCCCCCACCCATTTCCTGCAACTGTAAAAATTTAAATGGATAAAAATTCAAAATGTTTAATAATAAACCTTGATATTATTCATCAAAATTGTATTAAAAATAATTCTGCCAAGCCTTGTGATATTTTTCTGAACAACTAAGGTGGTTCAAATTCAAAACTACTTGAAGCATAAACTTTACAGACTGGAATGTGTTTACTTTGAAACATACAAGAACTTTATGACCTGCAGCTGCGGGGCCATCTGCTTTCCTGGTCTCAATATTTGTACCTCCAGTATAAGTGATGCTGAGCAGGGCTTGGTGTTTGCAATAAAGTTTGAAAACATTCAGCACAAACAAAATTCACCTCTTTACCCTACCCTCTAAAAAAAGAAAAGAACTGTGATATCTCTTTTGTAAAACAAAAGCCAAAATATTTACAGTATTGCACAAATAACTGGAGACAATTTATATGGCTGTTTATCTCTCTGTAAACTACATCATTTATTGCATTAGCAATAGCAGTGTTCTAGGAAACTTATTAATTGTTGCCAAGAATAACTCCAGCTCTCTTCAGTCATGGAGAGGGAGAACCTGACTGGCTCATATAATTTCCTGGGCAATGACTAGAAAGTCTCAGCAATCCTATAACTTTTTTACTTTTAATTAGGTGTAATCAAAAATACCACTTCTTTTCTTTTACTATATACAAAGCATGTGAGTGCTCAGGTTGAGGGAAAGTCCTCAGAGACAGGACACAGTTACAGTTCCTGAGCGCTAAGCACCATAGCAGCTACTTTCTCCTAGCAGCCTCAGCACCCCAGTCACTGTAGAGAGTGGGATGTTTGGAAGCAGGGCCACAGGATGATATACGTATTGTGATCCCCAACTATCGAAGTGCAATATGTAGACAAGGGCATCGGGGTTTCATAGCTGTATACAACACATCTGAATTAATACTTGATATACTTGGACGAAAAGTGCTGTAGAAGGTAGTGTTATATTAATATTTGTACAAAATCAGCAACATTACCTATATATGTCACATTAGTCTTAATCTGACTTTTTCGTGTATATGGTTTTGAGCATTTTCTTGTTGCTTACAAGATGAGATTGTTTAAGTATACATCTATCACAAAGCAGGTAGATTAGTGGGACTTAGTTAGAACACCCTTTTTGAGGCTCTCTCTCTTTTAGAAGATTTTTAGGTCATGGCGGATAATCAATTAAACATGAACTCCCAAAGTGACATTGTAGGAAAAAGCGCTAATGTGATTCTTGGACATCTATATAGGGAATCATGAATAGGAGTAGAGGGGAGGGAGTAGAGTAGAATGAGTTTGGTACCTCTATATTTGGCACTGGTGTCCAGTTCTGAGGTGCACCATTGAAGAAGGATGTTGATTAATTGGAGAGAAGGGCCACAAAAATGATTAAAGGATGAGAAAACATGCCTTATAGCGATAGATTCAAGAGCTCAATCTATTTAGTTTAAAAAAGAGATGATTAGGGAGTGACTTGATTACAGTCTGTAAGTATTTATAAGTTATTTAATAATGGGCTCTTCATCTAACAGAGAAAGGCGTAATACACTGACTGGAAATTTAGATTGGAAATAAGGCATACATTTTGGCAGTGAGGGTGAATACCCATTGGAAGAATTTAACAAAGGTCATGGTAGATTCTCCATCACTGACAATTTTTAAATCAAGATTCAGTGTATTTAAAAAAGATACACCCAAGGAATTATTTTGGGGAAGTTGTATGGCCTGTGTTACACAGGTCAGACTAGATGATCACAGTAGACCCTTCTGACTTCGGAATCTATGAATGTCATATTTCAGAATCACATCATGTCTCCAAACTGGGAGTTGACATGCACATTCCTTACATTATCAAGGGTTAACAAAATCTGACTTAATGTTGGCTGTCATTCTGGAGCATTAAGAGCAGTTTATGTTCCCAACACAGGAGACTGTGACTGAGATCCAGTAAATCTGATTGTATGTTGACCTCTGTTGCTTCATCTAATGGATTGTCTTTGACCAAGCTTGTGGAGAAAGACACAGGGTGCTTCCTCTCCTTTATGCTCTTGCTCTACCCCCCACAAGGGCTGAGTGCAATCTACAGACTTTTTGAGCAGGAACTACTCCCTTCTCACAGTTCCTGGGACACAAGCCATAGCTCTGTCCCCACCCATCTGGCCTACTCAGCAGAGCTGGCCATGTTCAGAGAAAGGAACATACTGGTGAGTTCTGAGAGATACTGTGCCTCCCTAAAGGGCAGTCCCACTGAGAATTCCCCCTGGTGTGTTGATAGCTTGAACCAGTTGTTCCTTACTGTTGCAAGGCCGTTAAGTGCTATTGCAGTGGGAAGCCCAAGTCAGGGCAACCCTGTCAGGCCCTGCATTATAGGGTAGGCTTAACCCTCCTTCTCTTGGTCCCTTCATCAGATGTAGCACGAGTATAGGGATGAATCCACTCACTAGTTCTAATTTCTCCCAACTCTGATTCCATCGCTGATATTAGCAAGCTCTCGGTTGTCATATCTACAGAGATGCAAAAATAGCACATCCACAAGACATTGTTTTCTTTTTCTTGCTTTTTAAAAAAAAACAAAAAAAAACCCAACAACCTGAATACACAGAGAGGCCTTATGCTCATTAGCGATCCCTGCTTCCATCTATGAGCACTCTACTAAACGTTTAGTTTTGGGGGGGAATTGGGGTTTTTTAACATTGGCTACAACCGATGCAAAGCCTCCTTGTGTACGTTTTTGGGGTCTGAGTGCAGAGAACGAAAAAAGCAGGAATGAGGGCCAGCACATGTACAATGTGTTTCAGAAAAAATATGTGAATGTATATCTCTGCTTCTGTGGTTTATTTCTCTGTTAAATCTCAAAAGAGGATAACGCAGTAATCCCACTTGAGCAGAGCAAACACTGCGGTAATGCCTGTTAACTGACATTGCTGAAATTGAATGGTAGTGAACTGAAAATGCTACTGATTAAAAACCAACTGCAAGTCCAAGGTAATGTGATATAATGCATGGTTTACGGTATAGGAAAGTCATGCAACACATTGACACTTAAACATATCCTTCCAGCCCCTAAGAAGTATTTCTGGTTCTTAGACTTTCATATATAACTGCAGCCAAAGTTATCTCAATTAGGCACAGCCACATATTCTCAGACAGAGGCCTTGGTATGGCAGTTTACCTTCTGAAACATCTGGTACTAGCCAGGCTCATTGACAGAACTATGGGGCTGATCCAGTATCATATCGTATGTCCCTAGGGTCTTGCTAGTCTGTTTTGGCTGTGCTTAGATTTCAGGGCACCATGAATTATACCTGCTGATGCTAAAACCCCACTGGATACTTTATTTGCTTTCCCCTGGATTGCAGCTTCAAAACCAGAGTGAACTCCGTGCCCCCACTGCAGAGAAGGCTGCCTTCTTCCTCGACGCAGCTATTGCCTCCCGCCGAAGCAGCCAGCGAGACTGTGACGAGGAGGATCACAGGAATTCTCACATGCTCTTCACTCTGCACATCTACCAATACCGAATGGAAAAGAGTGGCAAAGGTGGAAGTAAGTCATTCCGTTTCCTTCTGTTTCCTCACCATGTGCATTTAAATCAGCCAGTTTCCTTAAAAAGACTATGGGACAAATAGTCTACTGATGTAAATCAGCATAGAATCATAGAAACTGTAAGGGACATTGTATCCAGTTCCCTGCACTCATGGCCGGACCATGGAAAATGGAGCTGTGCCAATTTGGGCCAATAGAGCAATGGGCCTTATACAGCCAGTCCAAGTCATTAGTGATGAGAAGCTGATGCTGTTCTGTTGGCTATTCACTTGCCTTTGTGGTGTGAATTGATGGAAATGTCTGTACATCTAAATGAAAAACACCATCACACTGGGCCTTAATTAGCACTAAGGTTAAGATTCCATCACAGGTATTTTTGTTAAAGGCAGGGACGGTTGTGGGCAATAAACAGAAATTCACAGAAGCCCACAACCTGTCCCTGACTTTAACTAACAGTACTTTAGGGGTGGGGAAATAACAGAGTACTTCCAGGGCTTGCACCTGACCCAACCCTAGCTGCTGTTCTGGTGGCCCAGAGTGTGACGCTGTCAGGATTTAAGGAACCATTTATGATATTATTTTGTATTAATATTTTATGAGTGTTATAATCCATAGGAACTATGCCATGTTTGGTGTCAATAGAAAGGTAATAATTTGTGGGGAATGATTATATAGTTTATGTGTAGGATTTGCATTCATATTAGAATTTAGGAATATGATTGTTATATTTTAACTTGTGTAAGGCTGGGGAAACTCCCCAGACTGAATGTCTACCTGGCCATTGTCTCCTTAATGGCCCATTAAGGAAGCTCCCCGGTATAATGGGCCGAAGAAGAAAACCTGTTGGGCCACTAGGACTTAAACATGTGACTCAGCTCCAGTTTGATTGGAGAGGCCTGCACACAGCATGGAGAAGGCCAGAGATGATAAAAGGCAGCAGCCCCAACTCCATCTTGCTCTCAAGTTCCCAGTCTACAGCCAACACCCATCTCTGGAACTATTCCTCTGAGACTGAACAAAGGATTGAGGCCCACCCTGGTGCTGGGTGTTTACCAGAGGAAGAAGCCTGCAAACTCCAGAGGAACAAACCTGCAAACTGCTTTTCATGAACTTTAAATCATTTGTATGTATGTGATTCGCTTTGACCCTTTAACATCTCTCATATTTTGCTTCTTTTCTTCTTATATTAAACCTTTAGTTGTAGTTGCTAAAGGATTGGCTACCAGTGTGGTATTTTGGGTAAGATCCAAACCTATATTGTTGTGTGTGCTGTGGCTGGCCCTTTGGAGTCAGGAGAACCTATATCTTTAAGGGACTGTGTGGCTAGGTGGGAGCCAGAGGAGCTGGAGTGCAATAAAGGGGGCTGTTTCTATTTTGGGCAGATTTCTTGGTACCCAGTGTGGGGAACCAGAAGCCTGTTTGTGATTGATAGGGAGACTGGTTTAAGTACCACCCATCAGTGTGTGGGGAGTTTGGCTCCCGGTTTTGCAGCTTGCCCTGATTTTTGCACGTCCGGGAAGGTATCCCAGGAGGCCCCGGTCACACAGAGGATGGCTGCCAGTCAGATGTTCCAGCAGCCACCGCATTGGCAGCTTTGGGGCTGACAGCTGCTCTAGCCCTGCCCCAGAAGAAGTCATGGAGTTCCTGGAAAGACACAGAACCCCTGACTTCCATGACAGAATCTTATTTTTAATATCACGCTTGCTGGATGTCTCAACACAGAGGCTAGGTATCAAAAAACCATAGAGGATAGGGGATAGCTGTTCTGATTCTTGGTTGAAGGAGTGGAGAGTGCATAGAGGGTAGAATTGCCAATGTCTGTTCTGTATCACATCTGTAGGTAAATATAATTCAGTTCAGGGGGTGGGGGGCGGGCAGTCTACACAGACTCCCTTTTTTCAGTTTCACTGTATTGGGACACTGAATATCTAGATCTGACTCCTGGCTTTGCCATAGACTGCTATGACTTTAGGAACTTAAGTTAGGCCCAGAACCTCAAAGATATGTAAGCACCTGAATTGCAGTGGGAATTAGGCATCTTTGGGGACCCGGGCCTTAGTCTCTCTTTGCCTCAGTGTCCTATTTATAAATTGGGGATAGTAATATTTCCTTGTCTGTCGTGTCCATTTAGACTGATGAACTCAGTAGGACAAGGACTGTTTCTTCCTGTATGTTTCTAGAGTGCCTAGCATGGTGGAGTCAGAAATCTCAGCTTCTAGGCACTACTGTAAAATAAATACTATTTAGATTGTGAATTCTTTTATGCAGAGACTCTCTCTTACTCTGTTTTTGTATAGTGCCTGGTGCTATGAAGACGTGCTCTTGTTTGGCAGCCCTACTCTAATGCTAGGTAAAAACAATAATTGTCATTCAGTATTCAGATAAAATTCCCATTGAGTTCAGTCGGACTAAAGATTTCTGGTTATTTTTACCTTTATAAATTGCAAAACCCTTCTCTTTTCATTGTCTCCAGGATATAGCATTTAAGGGGGGTTCTAAGAGCTTTGACAAGGATATTCCTGTCTGTTGAAAGCACAGAGAAAGCCAAGTACCAAGAAGACAAAGATTATTCAAAACTGTTGCAGAAGAGTCTGTTGCACATTTTGTAGCAGTGCCCAGGGCAAGGAGTTGCTGTGAATGCTGTGGCACACCAGCATGGCAGTGGGCTGGCTGTACCACACGCTCAGAGGCAAGCACTTAGCCATTCCCAGCAGTAGGCCCTTGGGGTTCTTATAAATACTTGCCATATGATGAATATAGGCTTGCTTTTCTCAGGCTGCCAGAAATAAATATTGGAGTTACCCTTGGCGCAGTGGCCTTGAGTTACGAGCCAATGATGGCAAACGCAACAGCCAGCAACTCCCAATCCAGTCCCTGGGGGCAGAACAGTACAGGGAATGAAGGTGGGGCTTCTCAGTCCCTGTGTCAAGAATTCTTGCTCCAAACCACCCATCTCTTAGAGCCAACGGTTTGCTGGCCAGAATCCGTCCTTTGCATCTGCCCCTGTTGTCTTGTTCTGACCCACCCACCCGATCCATCCCCACCTTTTGCAGCATGTTGCTTGATATCCACCAACCACCACTACCACTGCTTTTGCTAGGAACAGACTGCTCCAAGTCTGGCTTTCTGCCCTTCAATCCCAGCGTACTGCCCTTGCTGATATCCAGCCCCTAACCCTGGTCCTCTTTAACATCTGGCAGTTTTCCATCCAGCACAGGAAAGGGATTATGAAGCCCTCTGCTGGCTACATGTTGCACTGGGCACTAACACAGTGTCCAATAAGGAGCTAGCAGCTTCGTTACAATACGTTTAGTGGAACAGAGTGGGAAAGATGTTTCTTCTTTGAGTGATTGCTCATGTCAATTCCAACTCAGGGTGTGCACGCACCACGTGCACGGATCGCCGGAAAGTTTTTCCCCAGACCATCTGCAGGGCCAGCTGCAGCCCCCAGGGGCACTCTGCAACCCACCATATATATGGCAGCCGGCCCTCCCACCTTCCAGTTCCTTCTTACCGCCCTGATGGTCGCCGGAATGCTTGCTTGCTCTTGCAGCTAGCAATCTTTCCCCGTGTTGAGCTACTCAGAAGGTTCTGTTTCTCAAGTGTTAGTGTTAGCTAGGCAGGGCCCCACGGCCCCTCCTTCGCCCCAGGAAGCCGGGCATGCCCGGTTTTAAAGCCTGATTTTCCTGCAGCAAGTTTATGCCTAGAGATGATCCCCACGCCTCGTGTCTCAAGTTCCTGGGCAAGTCCCATTCTCAGGACAAGTGCAAGATCTGCAGGAGCTTCAAACCTTGTACCCAAAAAGAGAGGTTGAAGCTCCTTATGTTGGAGGAAGCACTTCGCCTGGTGGAAGCAGGAGATTCAAGCTCCGGTAGGGCTGGCTCGGTCCTGAGCACTCCGGTGCCAGGAAAGGATAAAGACTCTACCATGGAGCCCTGGCACCATCACACCACGGCACCGCAGGTTCCGTCCAAGGGCTATCACCGGCACCGGTCTCACTCTCTGGTGCCCGCGAAGAAGAGAGCTGAGAGGGGATGTTCCCCCCCAGCCCAAATCAGACCAAACGGGGTCTAAAGTGCGGCCCAAGGTGGGGCACTCAACCCAGGCACCACGTTCCATGGCGCAGGGGCCGTCCGGCCTTGGAGCCATCCCCTATGCGGTGCATTCTGGAGGAGGACCTGCAGCTCCCCTCCACCCCTGAGACCTTTGAGGTGGCCAGAGAACTGATGGAGCACAAGGCACTGCCCACGACGGTAATGGCGTCATCAGCCCCGGCACCATCGCCGAGATCTTCAGTGTCTTCGAGGGGGAAGCCAACACCCATGGTACCACCATCCCCGTGGCACCAGACACCGGCACCGACCCCAACCCCAGCGCCGGTATCAGCCTCGGCATTGCGAAGGCATAGATCCAGGTCGCCCGGGAAGCCCCAGCAGCTCGCACAATCTTGGCACCACTCCCCATTGCCACCTGTGGTAGTGGCGGCAGCAGGTGCGCCATGGTACCGCTCCCCACAGCACCGAGCCCTGTCGGGTCTGAAGCAACACCCTGCACCGAACAATGCTCGGCACCGATCCCTGGCACCCTCTGGCTCCGCTCCGCCGTGGTCCCCCGCAGAGCCGTTTATCCTCGGGATAGATTCATTGGGATTGCACACTAGTAAAGTGAGCAGGCCCAAAAGTCATTCATCACAGCTGCCTCAGTGGCAATTGCCCTCTCAAGGGTCCTTTTGGACACCTTGGGCCTACCACCAATCACAGGGCTCGATGTCGGGCTGCTCCTTTTCTGAGGGCACGAGGCTTTTGCCATCACAGATGGCCAGTGCCCTCCTGGACCTGGAGGGAGGCTCTGACCTCGGCTCACCCAGGTCGGGAGACCGAGTGGAAAGCAGGGCTCCAGGCTGAGCATCCGCCCACCAGTCACCAGAGGAGGATCTGGAGGAGTCCTCTACATCCCCTCTAGATGAGGTGGTGGCAGGGGCCGCGCCAGCGCAGTTCCCGGACAACAGCAGGGCCCACCAAGAACTACTCAAGAGGGTAGCGAAGAATATGGCCTACAGGTGGAGGAGGTATCAGAGGAGGCAGACCTGATGGTGGACATCCTGGCCCCGGAAGGACCTTCCAGGGTGGCCCTTCCACTGATTAAGACAATAAGGGACACCACAAAAGCACTGTGGCAAACCCTGGCCTCCATTCCCTCCACCGCCAAGAGAGCTGAACGGAAGTATTTTGCCCCAGCAAAGGGACATGAACACTTCTACACCCATCCCTCATTGAGCTCAATGGTTGTAGCAGCAGCCAATGAGAAAGAGTGGCAACGCCACCAAGGCCCCTCCTCCAAGTCAAGAGACACAAAGAAACTGGACTTGTTTGGGAGGAAAGTTTATTCGATTGGGGGCCTACAACTGAGGATCGCCAATCAATAGGCCATCCTCAGCCACTATGTGTTCAATTCATGGGTGTCAATGGAAAAGTTCTCGACAGTGGTGCCACCGGATTCGAGGGCTGACCTATCTTCCCTAATTAAGGAGGGCAAATTGATGTCAAAGGCACTCCTACAGTCAGCCCTGGACATGGCGGACACAGCCACCAGAGCAATGGCGTTGGGCATCACAATGAGGCGCAGCTCCTGGCTCCAAGCATCCGGCCTTCCCCACGAAGTCCAGGCGATGATCCAGGACTTACTTTTGAGGGGCAGGACCTTTTCTCATCCCAGATGGACACTAAGCTCCAGACCCAGAAAGATTCCAGAGCAATGCTCAAATCCCTGGGTCTGTATACCCCAGCCTCCCAAAGACGCCCCTTCCGCTCTCATTCCCCCTCGAAATACTACCAACCAAGAGGGGATCCATCCAGATGTGGGGGCAGAAACACCCGCCGTCCGAACCAGAGATTCCCAGGCCAGCCTAGGAACCGCTCGCACGGCCAGCAGGGGCAAAGAAAGAACTTTTGAGGGTGCACCAGGTGGCGAAGCAGCGGACTCTTTACTGGATCCCTCCCCAATCTTTGGAAACAGACTAGCACAGTTCTACCGTGCATGGGCCAACATCAAATCAGACCAGTGGGTCTTATGCACGGTCAAATGGGGTTACTCACCTCCTGTACCGCTGCCCTTCCCCATCCCTCTTCAGGGACCCCTCTCACATACACCTTCTCGAAACTGAAGTGCAGTCCCTCAAGGTGGGCATGGTACAGGAGGTTCCTGAAAGCAGAAGGGGGAGGGGGTTTTACTCCCATTATTTCCTAATACCCAAAACGAAAGGGGGACTGCGACCCATCTTAGATCTTCGGGGGCTCAACAAGTACCTTCGAAGAATAAAGTTCCGCATGGTCTCCTTAGCGTCGATCATCCAGGAGACTGGTACGTCGCCCTCGACTTACAAGACGCATACTTTCGTATCACAATCCTGCCAAGGCACAAACGTTTCCTTCACTTTATGGTCGGTCCTCAGCACCTCCAGTTTGCCGTCCTCCCCTTTGGCCTCTCAGCGGCACCTCGGGTCTTCACAAAGTGCCTCTCAGTAGTGGCGGCCCACCTGAGGAAAAGAAACGTCCAGGTGTTTCTGTACCTGGACGATTGGCTCCTGAAGGGCCGCTACCCACAGGAGGTCAGGTCCCACCTGAGGCTAGTGCTTTCAACCTTCAACGAGCTCGGTCTCCTTGTCAATGAAGCAAAGTCCACGTTAGCCCCAACCCAATGCATAGAATTCATCGGGGCTGTGTTGGACGCAAGGGAAGCACGAGCCTTCCTACCATGGGTTCACTTCCAGACCTTGACAGGTCTTATCAAGATGGTGAACAAGCACCCGCTGACCACGGCCAGGACCTGCCTGAGGTTACTGGGCCACATGGCCTCTTACACTTACGTGGTAGAACTTGCCCGCCTGTGGATGAGGCCACTGCAGACCTGGCTGGCTACAGTCTTCCGGCCAGCAAGAGATCCTCTGGATATGCTGGTGTGCGTCCCCCAACACATCAGGGAAACGCTGGCATGGTGGTGCGCCCGCAACAATGTCTGTGGGGGATGCCCATTCCAGGAGCCAGCCCCCTCGGTGACGCTAGTGACAGACGCATCAGATTTGGGCTGAGGGGCCCACCTGGGCTGTCTCCGCATTCAGGGAAGGTGGTCTGCGTCAGAAATTCCCCTCCACACCAACCTGAAGGAGCTAAGAGCAGTGCGCCTTGCCTGCCAAGCCTTCCAGGACCAACTGAAAGGAAAAATGGTTATGGTAGAGACAGACAACAGAACTGCCATGTACTATATGAACAGACAAGGTGGAGCCCTCTCCTCTCTCCTGTGTCAGGGAACTCTCAACCTGTGGGACTTTTGCGTCAAACATTCAATTCACCTGGTAGCAGCATACCTTCCTGGTTGCCACAACGCGCTCACGAACGAGCTGAGCAGACGCTTCGCTTCTCACGAGTGGTCCCTCTGGGAGGATATCATGAGGGACATTTTCCATTGGTGGGGCACTCCCCAAGTGGATCTCTTTGCCTCAGCAAACAAGAAGTGCGACGTTTTTTGTTTGTTCCGGAACCACAAGCGGGGGTCTCTAGCAGACGCCTTCGCAATCCACTGGGCGTACTGGTTACACTATGCGTTTCCGCCAATGCCGTTGATCCACAAGGCCCTGCTCAAGCTGAAGCAGGACAAGGCAAGGGTCATCATGGTAGCCCCAGAATGGCCCCATCAACACTGGTTCTCCATGTTGAGGAACCTATCGGTAGAGGCCCCAATCCCACTGCCGCTCTACCCGGACTTGATAATGCAGGACCGGAGGACCCTGAGACACCCCAATCTAGGAGCCCTGCATCTCAAAGCTTGGCTCCTCAATAGTTGAACCCAGAGGAGCAGTCAGGTGCAGGAGGTGGTGTTGGGTAGCAGGAAACCATCAACAAGGCGCACCTATCAGGCGAAGTGGAAAAGATTTGCAGAATGGGCAAATGCGAGCAAACGCAGCCTGTATCCCAGTGGTCCTGGACTACCTTTTAGAATTAAAGCAGCTGGGCCTCGCAGGCTCGACCATAAATGTTCACCTGGCAGCGATCTCAGCGTTTCATGAAGGATCGCACAGGGGGTCACTGTTCTCGGTCCACACGATTAAGCGCTTCCTTAAAGGCCTGGATAGGATGTTCCCACATGTCAAGCCCCCAATGGCCCAATGGGATTTAAACATGGTCCTTTCCAGGCTCATGGGGCCACTGTTTGAGCCCCTAGCATCCTGTTCCCTTCTGTACCTGTCCTGGAAAACCACCTTCCTCATGGCAATCACCTCAGCCAGCAGAGTGTCGGAGCTGTGTGCGCTAACATCAGAGCCCCCTTACACACTATTTTTCAAGGAGAAGGTCCAGCTGCGTCCCCACCCGGCCTTTTTACCTAAGGTGGTTTCGCATTTCCACATGTCTCAGGATATTTTTTTCCCAGTGTTTTATCCTAAGCCCCACGCCTCAGAGAGAGAGAGGCGTCTCCACACCCTAGATGTGAGAAGGGCTCTGGCTTTCTATATAGACCACACAAGACCCTTCCACAAGTCGTCCCAACTTTTTGTAGCAGTGGCGGACAGGATGAAAGGGGAACTGGTCTCCACCCAATGCCTATCATGGTGGATCTCAACGTGCATTAAGCAGTGCTACCAGTTGGTGAAAGTGCCGCCTCCTCAGCTGACGGCCCACTCCACGCGGGCACAAGCATCCTCAGCGGTGTTCTTGGCACACGTCCCCATCACAGACATATGCAGCGTGGCAACATGGTCGTCAGTACACACGTTTGCAGCTCACTACGCTCTGACCCAGCAGGTGAAAGGAGATGCAGCGGTCAGCAGAGTGGTGCTGCAATCAGCCAAGCTGTAGAATTCCGTCCCTCCTCCAAGGTAAGGCTTGGGAATCACCCGAGTTGGAATTGACATGAGCAATCACTCGAAGAAGAAACGGTTACTTACCTGTAGCTGGTGTTCTTCGAGATGTGTTGCTCCTGTACATTCCAGCACCCACCATCCTCCCCTCACATGGAAATCCGGCAAGAAGGAACTGGAAGGTGGAAGGGCCGGCTGCCGTATATATGGTGGATCACAGAGCACCTCCGGGGGCTGCAACTGGCCCTGCAGATGGTCTGGGGAAAAACTTTCCAGTGATCCGTGCACGCGGCGCGCGCTCCCTGAGTTGGAATGTACATGAGCAAAACATCTCGAAGAACACTAGTTACAGGTAAGTGACCGTTTCTTTGCTGTAAAAAATTCCAAGATATCATAAAACGTTCCCCTCCTGAATCAGGATGAAAAGTCAATCTTGAATGATTGCCAACCAAAAATTTCAAAAAGACAAAATTCAGTTCAATTCAGGTCAATTGTCATGTTTTGTTTTGAAACATTTTGTTTCAATTTTGATTGTTTTTAGTTAATTCGTTTATATACTTTAATTAGCTTAAATTTTGAAATAAGACATCATTTCAAACTAGAAAAATAATTTTTTGTTTGAAACAAAATGTTCTGACAATCTAAAAACTTTCTCAAATTATTGTAGGCTTGAAGAAATTATGAGACCAGACCTGTCAAAAATTTGGGTTTTGTTAAATCGGCGCTTTCTGATGACAAAATTAGTAAAACATATTGCCAACTGCACTGCATAGACTGTGACTATTTCAGTGTGTGTGTCCCTACAGACTATTTGTGATGGGAAATACACTTCAATCTAAGATCCAAAGAGTGGATATCATTGTCATAGTTATGCCTGAAGTCTGAATGCAGTGTATTTAAATATTTTGTTCTGTATTTAAAATGTAAGAGCTAGAGTCAGAGAGTTGCTTAAAATGGAAGTGGAGAATGCGTGTGTTTAAGTAATAACCCCTGTGGAATTGGCAGCTAACGCTCAGTTAACTGAAGGTTTATTAATTAACCACCCTGTGGTGGGAAGGAAGTCTGAGCACTCACAGTCTGTCTGGTTCCTAGGAATGAAGATGATTGGTTTTGAGGTCATGACCATTAGTCACCTAATACTGGGTGCTTTTATGCACAGACAGAGAGACATGATCCCATGAGATGCATCTTCTTTAGCCCCCGCTATGTTTTGCTTACAGGTCATACCACCCTGACTGAATGACCTAATAAGCCAAACAGGTCAGATCTAGTTGATGATTGGAGGAGTGTGGGGGAGGTGGGGGTTTCCAAAGGCACCTAGTGATTATCAGAACCTGCTTTGCTGTAATGAAGCAGTTTTTAGAAAACAATGGCAACAGAGTTAAAAAAGGCAGCTTCTGGTGAGTCAAAGAGTTGAAGTGTAGTTGTGTTCAGAAAAAACGATTGTTAAAGTGACACTTTTGTCCCATACTTACCTTCACAATGGATTAGAAGTTATTACTGGCAGAAGCAGATAGAGTGCCATTGAAGTCAATGGAACTATGCCAGCAATGTCACAGATATTTTAAAGGGTCAGTACTGCAATCTGGCCATGGACAATCAAACTTTATAGTATCCATCTAATATTTCATTGTTAGCCAAAACTGCCACCTAATTTGGATTCCAGTATTTTTGTTGGTAAAAAGCATGCAGAATGGAGAACTTCCTTTTCAGATACCAGACTGAGTGTAATGGTATAAATAAAGTTTGAAAGGTAGTAAATCTTTTCTTTTCTTTTCTTTTCTTTTCTTTTCTTTTCTTTTCTTTTCTTTTCTTTTCTTTTCTTTATTATTTTGTTAATCGTTGCAACATTTTTTTCTAGGAGAAGAACAAAAATGCATGCTCCTGTGTAAAAGCTAGTGTTAGTTGTTGTCAGCTTTTAATGCCTATAAGAGACGGATTAGATTAGACTAGCATAGGTGGAATATTTTAACAAATGGGACCTTAATGCCTAGGAAGTAGGATAAAAAGTAGAAATTGTAAGCAAAAGAAAAGCTCTGGTTTTGGGTTGTCTCCTGAGCCTAATATGATTTTGGGCTAAGATCCTTGTGCCACCATCTAAGGTAGCTTTTGATGTGTAGAGTTGTTAATATGTCTGATTCCTTTCCTCATGATAGAGAGTATTAATAAATTCTATGTCCTTTTACCTGACGCTTTTCTGTATAAACTGCCCCACCTGCTTGGCCTCTTGAATAATGGAGGTAAACCTTTGTACTGGAGCTGCTCTAATTTCAGTGTACATGTGGTCAAGGACAAGGGAGCAGGATTTTGCCCTAGATTTTCTCTTCTAGTTACGAAGGTAGCCTTGTGATATGTCTTCCAAAAATTCAGTAAGCCAGCTGTGCCACATTTCCATTTGTCTCATCATTAGACCAATGAAAATTTTTCTTGGTCCGTTTTAATTCCTTCTCTATTTTCTGGGCCTTTGGCCTGGTCTACACTGCCAGCAAATTTCAGTGGCAGTCGATGGGAGTTATACAAGCTACGCCGAGAAGCTTCATCACTTCCCTTTAGCACACCGTCTCCACTGCACTGCGCCAATGGGAAATGCTTTCCCGTCAATGCAGTGATATGCTTTTTTTTGGAGGTGGTTTTATTAGATCTATTTCTGGATCAACTGGAGCAAGCTTAAGTCGGCTTAATTTGTAAGTGTAGACGCACCCTAAGAATAGGACACCATGAGGCTCAGTTCAATGTTCGTGGAGCTAACAAATTCCAAAGAGGGTCATATAAATAGTTTATAGAAGCCTACTCCCCACTCACCGAGCTGAAGTGTTGCTCCACATTTTTAGGAGAAAATGTTTTCCTTTTGTTGAATTCCTTTCTCCACTCTAGGCTTGCATGATAATTCCAAAAACGATCCCTCCATCTCTCTGATGTCTTCCTGGTGTGTCTGTGGGCTGATATTCCTTTCTTTGCATGATGCATGGATCAAGGGGCTCTCTCAAATTGCTGTGCATTTCTCTTGATGGACTCAAAGCCACCAGAAGATAATTACATTTGAGTTTAAGGTTCAGTTTCTTTCTGTGAACAGTTTTTTTCTGGTTCTACATACAAAACTCTCTCTCCTGACAGATGGCTCCCAAAATGACAGGCTGTGAACAGCATTTTAGGACTGGCCAAAAATCAAACGCATTTTCTTCTCTATGGTTTCTGAAATGAGTTGTACAGCAAAGACACCTGCTTGGGGGTATACAGTGATTCAGAAGCACTTCACTCAAGTCCTCATAGTTCATATCACCAAGTATTTAAGGGAAACATAACTTTCAGGACAGAAAATGTCAGTTTAACAACCATTTAGAACAGCTGATTTTCCTGTAAATATGCTCCGTGCAATAAAATATTACTGCAGCCTTTCCACACACACTTCAAAGCCTCACCTTTTCTCATCAAAGTGGTAACAATCAGTTTTTCCACTTGCGGCCATTTTTACTTTCATTTTTAACCACAGACTTCTTACCGATGCTGCTGTCCTAATGACTTTATTCTTTCGAAAATAATCCCATCACAAACGTTTTACACTTGCACCAATAATTTTTTCCCATGTCTTCCATAAATCCAGTGAGCCAGCCATTGCTTTTCAGTCAACCCTAATGAGTTTCATTGAATCAAAGTAACAAAACAAATAAAGTCTGAGCAGTAATGATTAGGACTTGATTGACAAACTACAGCCAAAAATTCAGGCTTCAGTTCAGTCTCCAAATGTGTCTAATTCCAATGGATGCATCTGTTGAACTGTGCTGCACAGAATGGTACAGGTCTTAGTGGTGCAGTAATTACAAATGAGTGAATGATTGGGGGGTGTTTGGGGGGGGGGGGGGTTGTCCAATGGCCAAAACAAAAAATCCAGAGAGAGGGTGGGGGGAATTGTTTCAGATTGATACAGAATGGAATTTTTTCTCTATTCTCACTGAAATGAGGAAACAAAAGGGAGGGGATGTCTCTTCTTTTTTTTTTTTTTTAAACCCTTTTTGTTTGTTTTTAAACTCAGTGTAGCTAAATTTCAAACAAAATGTTACTTTGACTTTTTGTTTCAAAACATTTTTGTTTTAAAGGCATTGAAACAAAATGTTTTGATTTTTTTTTTTTTTGGCCTAAACTATTTATTGAATTTGATCTGAATTCATGAATAATTTCAGTCAACCTGAAACTATATTTGTCGATCAATAAAATATTTGTATGAAAAATTTTGGCCAGATCTATCATAATCACACACGGTCACCATAGTTCTTGAAGCTGCGTGCACCACACCTTCCCTATATGTTCATTCATGTAGCCCAGTGCAGGTCCATTTATCAAATGGTACCTGAAATGGCAAGGCTAGTATTTCAGTATTTGCTGTAGGCTTTGCAGTAAAACAACTAACTAATTAGTCTATAATGCAACCCTCACCTTGAACCACTGAAATATAATAGGGACAATTTTCATGAAGATAATCTACAGAAGACTGCAAACAGTTCTTTATATTGTGATGACTTTAAAATGCTGTTCTGAAAAGTGATTCTGTAAAACTGGCAGTAGTTCCCTGGTTGTGTCTTGATACTCCATTTCATTGTACTAGTGAAAATATGTTACTTTTAGAACAACCAGTTCTTTATACTCAACTTGGGAAAGTCAAGCTAGGTTTTTTCCTCCTGTGCATTACCTACAAGATAGCTTATGCTGTCAGTTACATTTGTGTGCCATATTGGAGAGTAATCGTGCTTATACAGGAGCAGTTGAGTGTTTAATATGAAGACAGTGGGATTGCACAAGTGTAAATATGGTATGATTTGGCTGTAGAACCTTTATAATTGATGGTGATGCCTATGTTGTAATGATCTTAACTTCAAGTAGAATTTGCAGGGCTGACAGAAGTGGTGTAGGTCCCTTACTGAATGGGGCAGGCATCCTCGTGGAGGATGATGCGGAAAAGGCTGAAGTACTCAATGCTTTTTTTACTTCAGTCTTCACAGGGAGGGCCAGCTCCCAGGCTACTACACGGGGTAACGCGGAATGGAGAGAAGAATGGCCTTCGGTGATGGAAAGTCAGGTTAGGGAACACTTAATGAAATTGGATGTGCAGAAGTCCATGGGGCCGGATGAACTGCATCCGAGGGTGCTGAGGGAGTTGGGGGAAGTGATTGCAGAGCCGCTGGCCATTATCTTTGAGAACTCGTGGCGAACGGGGGTGGTCCCGGAGGATTGGAAAAAGGCAAATATAGTACCTATCTTTAAGAAAGGGAAAAAGGAGGATCCGGGGAACTACAGACCGGTCAGCCTCACCTCAATCCCTGGGAAAATCATGGAGCAGGTCCTCAAGGAATCCATCCTGAAACACTTGGAGGAAAATAGAGTGATCAGGAACAGTCAACATGGATTCACCAAGGGCAAATCGTGCCTGACCAACCTGATTTCCTTCTATGATGAGATGACTGGATTTGTGGATGTGGGAAGAGCCGTTGACGTGGTATACCTTGACTTTAGCAAGGCTTTTGATACGGTTTCCCACAGCATTCTCATTGGCAGGTTAAGGAAGTATGGGTTGGAGGAGTGGACCGTAAGGTGGATCGAAAACTGGTTAGATCAACGGGCTCAGCGGGTAGGAATCAGTGGCTCGATGTCTGGTTGGCAACCAGTAACAAGTGGAGTGCCCCAGGGGTCGGTCCTGGGGCCGGTTCTATTCAACATCTTCATTAATGATCTTGATGATGGAATAGACTGCGTGCTTAGTAAGTTTGCGGATGACACCAAGTTGGGGGGAATGGTAGATACTCTGGAGGGCAGGGACAGGATCCAGGGAGACTTGGACAAATTGGAACACTGGGCCGAAAGAAACCTCATGAGGTTCAACAAAGACAAGTGCAAAGTCCTGCACTTAGGACGGAAAAATCCCATGCACTGCTACAGGCTGGGGACCGATCAGCTAAGTAGCAGCGCTGTAGAAAAGGACCTGGGGGTTATGGTGGACGGGAAGATGAATATGAGCCAACAGTGTGCCCTTGTTGCCAAAAAGGCCAATGGCATATTAGGCTGCATCAGTAGGAGTATTGCCAGCAGATCGAGGGATGTGATAATTCCCCTCTATTCGACACTGGTCAGGCCGCATCTGGAGTACTGTGTCCAGTTTTGGGCTCCCCACTACAGAAAGGATGTGGACAAATTAGAAAGAGTCCAGCGGAGGGCAACAAAAATGATTAGGGGGCTGGGGCACATGACTTATGAGGAGAGACTGAAGGAACTAGGCTTATTTAGTCTACAGAAGAGAAGACTGAGGGGAGATTTGATAGCAACCTTCAACTACTTGAAGGGTTGCTCCAAAGAGGAGGGAGAACAGGCTGTTCTCGAGGGTAACAGAGGACAGAACAAGGAGCAATGGTTTCACATTACAGCTGGGGAGGTCAAGGTTGGATATTTAGGAAAAACTTTCTCACTAGGAGGGTGGTGAAGCATTGGAATGGGCTATCTAGGGAGGTGGTAGAATCTCCGTCTTTGGAGATTTTTAAGGCTTGGTTAGACAAAACCCTGGCTGGGGTGATTTAGGGGAGTGGTCCTGCTTTTTAGCAGGGGTTGGACTAGATGACCTCGTGAGGTCCCTTCCAACCCTATTATTCTATGATTCTATGACAGGTCGAAAATGCATCTTCCAACTTATAAACTGGCCATACAGGAAATAAGCCTGGCACAATAAATGCTGAAACTTTACAGTACACCATTTTCAGATTTACTTTTCAGGGTATAATCACACCTTAAAGAAACTCTGTTAATACTGGTAGAGCCAATATTTGAACTCTATTCCTTCCTTCCAGCCATACTCCCGAAGGCCCTGGAATTTATTTAGTATGTGGTTTGTTTTCTTGGAATGAGTGTTGCAATGCTCTTTTATTTTCTTTGGAAGTGGGTAAACACTAATCCTGTAGTAGCAACAAGTATGTGCTCATAACGGATGGAAAAATATAAAGAGAAACAAATTTAAGTCTCAAATTTCCAGTGTGATTTCAACACACATAGTCGTAAATTTGCAATTCTGAAAATGAGTTATGAAATATATTTTGAAAAATGTCCTTCTGATGTCTAAGGTACGCATAGCAGAACAATGTGGTGTAATAACTTGTCACTCAGGTATGTCTTTTAAGTAGTCACTGAGTGTTCTTCAAAAGTACACCTTCAGAACCATTGGAAAGCTGAACATTTTTAAAGCAAAGTTGAATATTCTACAAAAAGCTGTGGATTTCTGTTGATTCTGGATACTAAGGACTCAAGAGCGGATGGCGAAGTAAGGGAAACTGCATCAGAACTTTTGTCCATCCGACAACCTCTTTTGCTCAGTGGCCAGATCTCCTTTTCTGACAAAACAGCTCAAAGAGCCAATAGCAGAGAGGATGACGCAGGGACGGATTAATGGAATCACACTTTTAAAAATAAAAACAGCAAAAGGGTGATTCCTACTACGGGAAGTCTGCAGGAGTTCAGAGCATTGCTAGTGCTGGCAGCTTTTAAACAGGTCAGCAATGAACGGCAATATAGAGCTTAGAGTGGTAGAAACAAGTTAACAGGACTCCTACTGTTCGTTACTGCTGACGTTACTTACATGGGGTTTCTAACGGTTTTCCCCCCCATAGGTCGTGATGAGCAATGCCTTTTGCTTTCCGCAGGAGCTCTCTTCCCAGGAGCTGCATTTAGAGCATCTCATTGGAAGCACAATGCTAACTGCTCTCCTTCTCTCCGTTTATGGTAGTGTCTGGAGGTCGCAGCCGTTTACATCTCATTGACCTGGGTAGCTGTGTGAAAGTGCTAAGCAAAAATCGAGAAGGAGGCTCTGGACTCTGTCTTTCACTCTCAGCACTGGGCAATGTCATCCTGGCTCTCGTCAATGGCAGCAAACACATCCCCTACAAGTAAGTGATATTCTGTACTAGACATAATGGGTGGTGGGGAGTGTCTTTCTTTGTAATCAGCTGCTTCTTCTGGCAGTGGGGTTGAATGGTAGTGCTCAGGAAGGAGGGAGAAATGAATGATAGAAAACTAGGGGCATGATCCAGAACTTTTTGAAGTAAATGGCAAAATGTATATAGGTTACATATAGTGTTCAGTGGCTCTGTGATATCTGCCAGCTAGAATGAGAGAGAAATTTCAGTGCTGAATCTTGTGCCTCCAATGATGAACGCAGAGTTTCTCCATCTCCTCTGCACACAGTGCTTGCACAAGTTTGGATTCTCTACTATTACACTATTCTGACTTCGTTAGCATTATATTTTTCCTGGGCTGGATCCCTCTGAGTAACTCCTCCCTCCCCTAAAGAAGGGCGATGGTGGTTGCAAAGATAACAGCCAGTAGGGTTGGAACCATGTTGATATGGAGGCCCAGGAGACTGAAAATGAGTGCAGTGGTTGTGGTCTCCATAAGTGTTCAAAGATTTGTGGACATCTCAAGGCATCTAAGGACGCCAAACACCGTTTGTTCCACAAGGACAAACTTTTGCTGGAAAAATTTGGAGGACACTGCAAGCTGAAACTCATGTTTTCCTATTTCCCAAGTGGATTTTAGCCTCTCTTGGGAGGTAACACATACATCATGCTGAAAATGCAGCATTGTTGCAAGGTTTAGGTACTGCATTTCACCAGTTTCTTGATATTTTTCTTAGTTGTATTTGAATTTGAGTGTCACCTTATCAGCTCGCAAAAAAGATAGATTCCATTTGTTATGCCAGACAGCTAGTTTGTGCTGCTGCAGCTAGCTTCTGCAAAATGAGAGGAAATGTGCACACAGAGGTTATTTTTTGTCCTCATTTCTCTTCATCATCTCAGACTATTTGTCATGTGTATGAGTCTGAGAGCAAGTTTGGATTCATTAGTTTGTAGTTACACAGACTCCCTCTCGATATCACAAATGATTCTGACTTTGGATATCATATAGCTTTCCTTGTACAGAGAATAAAGCATAGGTAGCAGCATGTAGAGCTTCCAAGTCTTAGCATCGTGAGCAAAGACTAATCATCAAGTCAACATCCTATACTGTGGAGTCCAGATGAATGTCACCATTCATGAAGGAAAAATTGAAGGGGGGTAAGGAGGTATACCAGAAAGTTGTATGAGCTATTTATAGTGGATACTTTATTCCATGAATTTCACCTTTCTTATAGTCCAGAAACAGATAATCCCTTTTGCAAATGTATTCATGACTTGAAGTTATTCTCAAGTTTTATTTATTTATTTATTTATTTATTTTTGTCTTGGTATTGGAAATTCAGGCTTAATTGTGACTGATGACACACGTCAAAAGTCTTTGTTTCTCTTCCCAGATGGTATGATCATAACTCTGGTAATCAGGTTTCTGGTTGTGAAATTGGTTTAGAAAGCTAACTTAATGTTTGTTTTCCATGATTATTTGGCTGTATGAACTTCAGCTCTGCTTTTTACAAGTATTTATGCTAACAGAGCTCAGTCAAACACCACAGGACCAAATGAATCTATGTATATTCATGAAACATATTGAGGAGCATTCGCCTAGCTCTGGTGTGAAAATGGCCTGTATGTCATAATTGACAGTGCAGCTTAAAATATATGTATGAAAAGTCTATCACCTTTCTTGTTGATGTTTATGGGCTGATAGAATGGCAAACGGAAGGGCTGGGAAAGGGTGTTTGTTAACGATGCTCCCTAGGCTAAGACTAGACATATGTAGAATAGTTACCAAATAAAACAGCTGTCTTTCTTGGCAACGCATGACTAGAAGAAAGGGAATAGTAAAACAAGTCGTCTACTGCTGCACTGGCAATCTCTCACTGCAGTGATTCCCAGCTGTTATACTGTACTTCTTTAGGGTTTACGTAGTCACAGAGGTGCCAGCACACTTGCTCATGTTTGTATTTATCTACTGAAAAGCAACTAATGCTCCTTCTTTCCCATCTCCTCTAAAATCTGTTGATAAAAGAAAAGCTCAGGCTGCACAAATGGTTTGCCAGCTATCAGTCAGACATAGCACCCTTATAATAATTTCCAAGCAGCCTTTTAAATTTCATATTAGAAAACTTGATAACATATTTAGGCCATGTTGCCTGTAGCTCTGACGTGGGAGAGTGTAAGAAGCCTCCCCCACCTTGCATATCTCAATGAACTAGGGAAATTGGATAGAGTCCGAGGCTATGTCTACACTTGTTAATTTAAGTCGACTTAGCATGTCTACACTTAAATTTTAAGTCGACTTTGGGGGGAACTTACAAAGTCGACCTAGAGTGTCCACACTGGACACCTAGGTCGACTTTTAGGGGCTAGGTGGACCTGGGACTGGTCTACGGTGGCAGGGGGGGGCACCCCTTGCCAAGTGCCAGGGGGCTCAGCCTTTGCCCCATTGTACCTGGATACAATGGGGCAAAGGGGAACAGGGACCCTGGCAGGGCAGAGGGGCAGGGTGGGCAGGGCTCTGCCCTGCCCTGTGGGGGGACATGCCAGGCTCTCCCTATGCCAGCCACCCTGGCAGAGAGGGCAGTGGGGAAGTCGTGGAGAGCCCTAAGTCGACTTAGAGGGCTACTCCATGTCTACGTTGGCTTAAGTCCACTTTCTAAAGTCGACTTAAGCCAAAAGCCGACTTAAAACTAGGTTTTATAAAGTTGACTTAACTTTTCCTTAAGCCGACTTAAGCAGCTTAAGGAAAGTGTAGTGTAGATGCAGAGTAAATTAAGCTTAAGTCGACTTAATTTACAAGTGTAGACGCACCCCTTGTGCTTAGGAGAGTACAGACACTTCTGATTCCATGCAATTGCCCCAGAATGGAAAGGTGAAAAGGGGAGGCAGGTCCATGTATCATGGGGAGAAGATTGCAGTGTTCTAAAGGGGGATGTAACCTGTGTTGTCACTCTCTCTCCCACCCCCCCATTCAAATAGTGTGTCTCAACAGCACCCTTTATCCAAAGCTGTGTCTGAGTCTGCATGCTCCAGTTTAACCTGTTTACCTTAGATGTGTCACCTTTCTTTCAGGATGTCACATTATTTCTTGTTAAGGGGAAGCTGAGAGCCTAAATAGTTGTGAACTGACTATTTGGAAATGGTATGTTAAAATTAACACACATTTTCTTATGTCACAATCTGATGCTGTATGTGGACTCTGCAAATTTCCATAAAACAGCAGACAGACAAAGCATTCGTGTTATTAAACAGCAACTGATATTTATGTGGAAGTCTATCAGTATACCCCATATGGCTTCTTGGGAATCCCAACTTACTATAAAATCTCATAGTATGCTTATGCCACATTTTACCACACAGTTTAGATTAGATAACGAACCATGGTTTTCATTTCTGTCAGTGAAGCAAGACAGTTCACACTGTAAAGTGATACGAGCCCTCCACTTCCATTCAATACGGTATTGAGCTCCATAGTTGCAGAATGAAGTATGAAAAACAATGGTCCACATTTATAGCTGGTACAAGCAAAGTCAGCTACAGTGACTTCAGTAGAGTGTGCATGCTTATGCGAGGAACAAACATGGCCTTGTGTCTGCAATATTCATGAAAAATATTTCCTAGTGCCTAAATATGTTTATTCATATCCATAAGGATATGGAATTTGGAAGCCAGTGGCTTGGAAGCCAGTTCTTTTGCCAAAGAATTACAGACTGGAAACAATAACACAGACAGTTATTAACTGCAGCATAAACTCATCTAGTGGAGATTAACCTAGCAATCAGATCAGATAGCTGGTGTCCTGCCTCTAATCCTGGTCAGCTCTGGATACTTCAGAGGAAAATGTGAGAATCCTGATAATAGTCAACAATTATCTGGTTAATGATTGGCTTGTATGCTGAAGTCTGAGGTTTTTATATCCTGTATTATCGAATATAATGTAACTCTGGGTTTTCTCATTATCCATACAAATATCTAGTCCTTTCAAAAATCTTACTAAGCTCTTGGCCTCCATGATATCTTTGGCAATGAGGCCAGCTAATTATGCATGGGGTGAAAGATATTTCCCTTTCTCGGCTTTTAATGTGTTGCCTTTCAATTTCATCTGTATCCCATTGTTCTTATATTATGAATATCTCCCTCAGAAGAAAGGAGGAGAATTGTTTCCTTTCCTTGAATGTAAAATAGTTGCATAAAAATTATAAAGATTCTCTCTCATACACACTCATACGTCCCAAAAAACCCGGAAGGAACTAAACTCTAGCACTGAGCACGTTTTATAGGCCTTAAGTGTGCTATGGGCAGAAGGTTTTACTAAGATGGATGCACTAATTGTAACTGTTTTAAAAAGTTCAGATTTACAATAGTGCTGTGTTATCTGCTTCTGATTTCAAAGATGAATGTGTTTAAATCCTCAAATGAATACCCATTTGCACAAACTCCAGATACCGGTTTATAGAGCTCGCTGTTCAGAAATGACTCTGGTTGCTAGGCAACAGTAGTAGTGATAATTCATGATAATGCCTTGTTGGAAATAATCATTTTTATACATTTTAATGACTTTGAGAATGCAAGAAAACTGTGTTTAGAAAAGTGCAGGGACATATGAATTTCTTTCTCAGAAATCTCAGCTGATTTTATTTTATTTAATAATTTCTGTCTCATAAATGTGCTCTTTACATTTGTTTGTGTTACTGGAAGCATCCTGTATTTTGAACTACTGATGCTTATCCAGTAAGGCAGCATGGTCCAGTAGATAGGACGAGATAAGTCAAGAAACTGAGGAATTCCTTGCACATCCATAGACGTCTATATTTATCAGTCTGCATATGTGGCCCACATCACTGCAGTATGCAACATCACTTTTGGATGATGGGGAGTGTTGTTATTATAGACAGGAAACAGAGGCACAAAATGATTAAGTGGTTTGCCCAAGGATACACTAGAAGTCTGTGATCTTTTGAGTCTGTTTCATGCCTTAACCATAAGAGCATCCTTCCTCTCTTAGGGTGCATCTACACTGGCAAGTTAGGTCAACTTAAGGATGCTTAAGTCGACCTAAACAAAGCCGCATCCACACTGGGCTTTTCTTAAGTCGACTTTATAACGCCTACTTTTGGGTCGACTTAAGGCCAGTGTAGACGGGGATTAACGCTAAGCGACTTTATTAAGTCTACTTAAAGCCAATATAACAGCTATCTCTGCTGTTAAGTCGACTTAACAAACTCGACTTAAAGTGTAGACAATTTGTTAAGTCGACTTAACTTTGTAAGTGTAGACATAGCCTTACTGTGTGACTTGGGAAGGTCACTTAACCCTGCTCATTCCTCAGTTTCCCATAAAATAAAGATACTGACACTCCACCCTGCTCTGTAAAGGGCATTCAGATCTATGGTTGAAAAGCACAGCATAAAAACTAAGTATACAAATATTGGCTGGATTAATTCCTCATTGTTATGTTTTACACTGGAATCAAGGAGTTGCCCCAGTTTTATGCTGCAGTGGAATGAGGACGCTGGCATGTTCTCTAGCCAAAGATAGTCTATCACTAAAGAAGGAGAGAGAGAAAACTGCTTTGAGCATTTTTATCATGGTATAAGAGTTCCCCCCCCCGCCCTTCCTTCCCCCCCAAGCAATATGTTGTATGTTAAATTTATCACTTGAAATAGTTCCTTTTTAGTCATGGGCGGGGGAAGAAAAAATGATTATTTGAATGTACAAGAAGACTTCACTGATGTTCTCAGTTATACTTGTGCATGTTCTGAGTACCTCTGTTGAAGCCAGTGGAGATGCATCTCTGTAAAAACTGGCATGAGAGGAGAATCAGGAATGAAACATCTGTCATATTTCATGCATTATTGTGGCATTCGTTGCTTGAGTTAGCTTTATTCCTCTCTGCTCTACACAAATATATCAGTGAAATGTGTTCACTAGGTAGAGGGGGACAGCGAGAAAATGGCTAAACATAAACTAAACAATGCAAGACCCTACCCAGCATAATCTGACAATACCACAGAGGTCTCACTCAGGGTCTGTGTATATTCTGAGCTGGGTGTGTAAATTCCAGCTCAAGGAGCCGTACCCTCCCTAGCGCTCAGCGAGCTAGGGCACTAAAAATAAACTGTCATAGTTGCAGCAGGAGGAGCTAGCCACCCTGAGTACATACTTAGCATCTTGAAAAGTACATACTCCAAACAACTGGCCATGCTTCCTGCTGAGACAACCAGTGCTTTTTCTGTAATGGTATGCAGGGATATAGAGTACCTGCACCTTTTTTGCTGGCCCTGCTGCCCAGCTGGGGGGCGGGAGGGGAAAGAAGCCCACCTCTCCTGTCCTTTGCCAGCCCCACTGCCCGGCTGTGGGGGTGGGGTCAGCAGGGGAAAGGAGCGCACTGCTGGAAGAGGGGTGGTACAGGAAGAAGAGGGGTGGGAGAGGCATTTTTCAAATGTACTATCAAGGCATGAGTACCAGCACCTTTTAATTTTTTTACAAAAAAAAGCATGGGAGACAACACTCTTTTTAGCATGCTAGCTCTCAGTGAGCACTCTTGATAGTCCTAATGGACTTGTCCATTTTCTCTCATATGCCAGAGGGAATCAGGAGTAACTCCTTTGAAGTCAGTGGGGTGTAAAAATAGTGTTGCTGTAGAACCAGACAAAATATGTTTTGTTCAACACTAGAAATCTCTGGAAGGGTCTCCTACAAATCTCCAGCTGCCCACACAACAATATTATTTCCCTGTACTGTGGATTATCTTCATCATTAATCTCCCTCCTGATTCTGTCAGTAATGGCATGCAGTGTGGCAGGGTCCCTCAATGCCACCCAGAAAGATTTTCTAAAGAGTGTAGCGAGCAGCTGTTGAGGGAAAAACTGGCAATATTAGCTAATAAATAACAGATCATTCCAGTTAAGTGGAATAATATTTTAATGGCAGAGATTGCTGCTTGATGAAACACCTGTCACCATTAAGATTCTTGTTAACTAGAACTGGCACATGTGAGCTCTGTTTTTAGCTATGATGTTTTACCAAATTTTCGCTTAGTAAAACTCTTATTACTTCTCCTGCATTCTAGGCCCCGCCCAGCTGCCACTGAAGTTAGTAACAAAACTGCTGTTCGTTTCAGTCAGGGCAGAGTCAGGCTGTCTCAGAAGTGTGATTTATTGGTTACTGAGTGCAATTCAATAGTGTTTATATTGGCTTTACACTAGTGTAATTCTGTTTACTTCAGTTATTTTTTTAATTTACACTTATGTGAGATCAGGATGTGTCTATATCATTTCCTTTATCTTTCAGTGGATAAGGTCACGTTTCACAGCTTACTGAAGTAATTGGAAAAATTCACATTGACTTCTGTGGGTTTTGGATTAGCACCCTTATCTAAGGTGATTAGATGAATGTAAATAACTGTTAGTGCATTAGAAATAGGTGAATTAATTTAACAGTTCCAAATTTACTCATGGAAATCTGAGCACCAATAAATAGAAATGGAAATGAGAGAGATGATGAGGACACGTTGGCAGAGAACCAGGAGATGAGGAAAGCAGAAATGTTCCCGAAGGGAGAAAAGGTAAAAGAGATCTCTTAAAGAAAGTGGATCATGGGGTCTCGAATATGCAGCAATGCACAGGGTGGAGTTCATAAGGGAAGGAGAAAGAGGAATGAGGCCATGTACACACTACAGACTTGTCCCGCAATAAAAGTTATTGCGGGACAAGCAAGCATTATAATTATAACGCTTTACTGCGTCCACACAGCACTCCTTCTAGCGAAAGGATTTTCGCTAGAAGGAGCAGTGCATGGTGGGTATCTATCCCACCATGCACTGCCCTGCCAGCCGAAAGGCTGGCAGTGGTGCTGCCTTGAGCCCCAGTCCTGCGGCTGGGGCTCAGGTGGACTTGGGCTCAGCTGCTGCCGGCCAGCTGGGCAGCAGCTGAGCCCTGGCTCAGCAAAGTCCGGCTGTGCAGCTGAGCCGGGGCTGCAGGGGCTCCAGCTCCCCTGGTAGGGCTCCAGCCGCCGGGCAGCTGAGCCCCGCTGGGGGGGCTTAAGACCCCCGCAGCAGCCGAGCCCCACAGCCGGGCCCGGCAGGGGGCTTGAGAGCCCCACCGTCGGCACAGTGGGAGCTGCTGGCCACCTAAGCTCCCTGGAGCCCAGTGGGTGGAGGGGCTCAGAGCCCCGCCACCCACTGGGCTCCAGCTGCAGGGGTTCGGGTGGCAGCGGGGGCTGCGGTGCTTAAATGCGCAGCCCCTCCTGCCACCCAAAGCCCTGCAGCTGGACTAGGGGGCTGGCCCAAACCCACCAGGGCAGCTCCAAAAAAGTCAGTTTCACTGTTCTGCTAGAGCAGTGAAATTGACATATTTGACAGCTCCAGTGTCCCAGAGTGCCCTCGATTGGCACTCTGGGACATTTCTGGAGGCTGTCAAAAATGCAAGAAGCGTACACACAGGCTGTACCATGGAACAACTGTTCCGTGGTAAGCCTTACCACTCTCGTTTGGGTGGTTTACATGTTGCACGGCAAGAGGGCTGTTGCCGCGCAACAAGAAGCTTTCATGTGTGTACGCTCTCACTGTTATCGCGCAGTAAGGAGCCTTACCGCGCGATAACTTTGTAGTATGTACAAGGCCTGAGTCCTTGAGGAAGAGGAATAATGTTGGAAAACATCACAGAGGGATCTAGTTTGGGGAGATTACACAATACAGATAATGGTGAATATGAGACAACTATTTTAGAAAAGGTTAGAAAAAAAGCTAGAAAATTTTATATTCTCCAATCCATAATGCCGGGGTGGTCAGTTATTTTTTATCAAGGTCCAAATTGCTTGGTCATGTTATAGTCAAGGTCCAGACTCCAGAGATAATAAAAATAAACAATAATGATAATAAGCAAATAGAAAGTTTTCAGGATTGTTCCAAAGGAATCTGAATTTGGCCCATGGTCTGCCTATTCACTATTTCTGCCCTACCTTAATGAATAATTTCCATTATTAGCCACTCAAAGCAAAAGACTTCTGCAAGATTTTGGCAGATAGACTCTAAGGTTCAAAGCCTCTGCTGGTCTAAGCTGAAGTCGATGCCATTTTACATCACTTGAGGATCTGGTCCTAGGGGCCTACTTGCTGAGGAGCTACTCACTGAAACTGACTCTGGAAGTTTTGCAAAATGGAAGAAGAGCAAATGCAATTGTAACTGACTGGTGAGAACCACAAGTCAGGCTGGAGATAATGAGTTTCCTGGAGTCCATGCCTATTAAAGACTCTTTTAGGAATTTTTCACTGTTGATAGATATAATTGAAGATTTTCTTCTTTAAGTCAAGGATCATCAAGAAGTAGATTTTGGGATTTGCTGTTTATAATGCTGGAAAACTCTTACCTGCATCAGAGGAAATAAAACTATAGATCAAGAGCAGTAGAATAAAAAATACTGACTTCACCAGCCAGCAACATTTTAGTGTTGGCAAATTGTTCTTGCTCTAGGATATTTTATATAATATAGATTGTTTGATGGCCTGGGTCCAACCTATATCTTCACAAGATCAGCCTGTTTCATCATTGTGTTAACACAAGGTAATGGACCAGATCTCAGTTGGGGTAAATTATCTTAGCTCCACTGATGTCAGTGCCAATTTACACCCATTGAGGATATGACTCAAAGTCTAAGTAGCGGTATTATGAGTCACAGCATGAGCCACATGGCTTTCCCTTGCTTGGGGATCACATTAGTGAAGCTAGACATTATAAAGCAAACACAATGGATGTAGTCAAATTCCAAAGGGGTAGCCGTGTTAGTCTATTGTAGAAAGACAACAGAGTCCTGTGGCACTTTTAAAGACTAACAGATTTATTTATCGCATGAGCTTTCGTGGGAGAAAATCCCACTTCGTCAGACGCTTTAAAGATAGGAAAGTTACAGAGTGGGAGGAAATTAAATGCAGGGGAGTGTATGACATAGCATCAGGTCAGGCTGTAACAGCAAATCAAAATAGGTGTTAGGATTCAAAACACTGGGGAACAGCACATAGAGGAGGTGGAGGTCAAATCACTTGTTGTAATGCGAGAAAAATCCATAGTCCCTGTTTAACCCCAAGACAACTGAGTCAAATTTGCATATAAGTTCGAGTTCTGCAGTCCCTCCCCGAAGCTGTGATTTGTTATTCATCTGCCTCAACACAGCCATTAACAAGTCTCCAAGGGAGCGAGCAGGGAGATTGAAGGGGAACACTTCCACTCTGTAACTTTCCTATCTTCAAAGCGTCTGACGAAGTGGGATTTTCTCCCACGAAAGCTCATGCGATAAATCTGTTAGTCTTTAAAAATGCCACAATGGATGTAAGCTGTCATATTCACTGGGCCTGATTCCCTTGTCCACTAATTTTACTGTATGACTCAACTGGCATTAATATTGTTACTCCTACTTTACACCAAAGCAGACATGAGAGAAGAATCAGGTCCACACTTGAGCTCTTTCAGTTCTTTTTAGTACCACTCAGTCATTTACTTTATGTAGATACTGTATTATGTAAATAATGATAGACTACTAAGGAAAATTCAAGGCTAAGTGTTCATAGTTTACAGTCATGCTTAATGAGAATTAATAATGACATTTAAATACACATTCCCAGCAGAAGTATGCAGCTGTATTGGGGAAAGATTCTAGGTTGGTCTAGGGCCAATGCACATATAGCCGCCATTGCACAAGTGAGCCAACAATGTGCAATTATTGCTCAAATATAACTTGATTGAAGCTCAATTAGGCATTAACGGTGATTTTGCATACAAATGAATTTGCACTTAATTCATTACAATGCTATCTTGAACATTAATAGCACTTCAATCAGAGTATCCACCCATACACCCTCACCTGTTTCACAACTGGTTCAGGCTCAACTGAGCATTAATAGATTTTTCTCCAATGCAAATGAGGTAATAATTCATTTTGTGTATAATTGAACCATTTTTAAATAGTCATGTTCACAGAATAGATAGATGCCATTAGTTGCAGCAAACTATCCAAACTGTGCAGTCATTTTATGAGGCTTAGTGCAATTTGTTTTTTAGCACCAGAATCTTAAATGTTAACATTCAAAGGAAAAAACATCAGCTGTCATTACTGAAATTAAATTCCATTCCCGTCACCCATCACCAGTGGTGCAGTGAGGATGTCTGGCACACACCAGTGCCCGGGGCCAAGCCCACATTTGTGCTTCCCCGGGCGCCCCATGCCTCCCCACACCATGCAGTCCCCCTTTACCACCACCCCCCGCAGTGTTCTCTGCAGCCTGGCGCCCGGGGGCTTGGCTCCCTACTGCCCCTCCTGTCGCTAAGCCACTGCCCACCACACAAAAAAAAAATCGATTTTTGGGCAATTCAGAGGCATCAGATTGCAGACAAAAGAAATAAGAATTCTTCTCCATGTTGTATAACTGCATACTCCCTAAAATATTATGTTCTGTTCTGGGCATTTCAGTACCAGAAAGAGGTTGGTAAACTGGAGGAAATTCAGAGGAGAACAGCCAGGATTGTTAAAGATCTAGAGCAGGGGTTCTCAGCCCCTGGCCTGCGGGCCAAAAATGGCCTGTGGGGCTTTTTAAAATGGCCTGCACTGCCCAGCCACTGGCTGGCAGTCAGGCCACAGCCGCCCAGTCACGACGCATGTCTGGGAGCTCAGCTGCAGCTGCCCGCCTCCTCCCCCATCCTGGCCAGGGCTCCAGGGGCTGCCGGCGCAGTTGAGGGGTGTGCTGGGGGGTGGCATAGGCCAGCACAGCTGGGAGCGGGAGGCAAGGCTGGCCAGCGCAGCTGTGGGCATGCTGGCTGCTGGAGCTGGCCATGGGGAGAGCCCCGTGATGGGGGGTCGTGGGGGTGGGATGGGGCCATTGGCTGACACAGCCACAGCGGGAGCGTGGGTTGCCCTGTTGCTGAGGCCCAAACACCTGCCCACAAACTGCCCCTGTTCATGGGCATCCAGCCCCACCCCCACTTTTTTTAAAAAAAGAAAAATTTTACATTTTTTTCAAATTTAAATAAAAATCTTTTGGGCTCGAGGGCCACAAATTTAACTTGTACAACCCTGAAGGGACACTAGTCTATTTAATTCAAATTTAATTAATTTGTTTTAATTAATTTAAATTTAAATTTAAATTAAATTTAATTAATTTAATTTTAATGTAAATTAAATTAAATAGACTGGCAGCCCCTCTATGTTCTAAAAATTATATTTGTGGCTCTTGTGCCAAAAAGGTTGGGATCCACTGGTCTAGAGGGACTGACTTATTTATTAGGACAGAGTCAAAGAAACAAAGCTTTGTTGTAAATACATAGGAAAGAGAGGAATTCATTTACAGTGTCACAAGAGGATATAGTCAGGTTGGAGTAATGGAATGAAAATAAACAAAGGGAAAATCACACTGAAAAATTTGTTGAAGGAGAAGCCCTATGAGACACTGGAATACTTTCCCCAGGGGTATGGTGAAAACCCCATTAGCAGAATAATTTATAAATAAGCTGGACGTACCACTGGTAAAAACACTGTGTGAAACAATGCTGAATTGGTAGGGGGATAGATTTAATTGTAGATTTTGGGGACAGTGACTGTGGACCAGATCTTCAGCTGGTGTCAGGTGAAGTAGCTCCATTCTGGTCCTTTTATCTTCCTCCCTGTCTGTAAAGCATTTACAGCTTCACACTTCTGGCCCTAGACAAATATATAGGGCCTGGTAAGTCTTTGAAATCTCTAATGTCTGAGGCTCTGAAAACTGACTGTATATTGGTATGTGAAGATTCAATACACTAAAGAAATTCTTCTGGTTTCACTGTATTAGTTGGCCCCTTCCTCAAAAAATCCATTCTTGTAATTATTATGAATGCTCAGTACTCTTCTCTGGTGGTTTGCTTAGCTTTTGTTATCCAGTTTGCCTCCTTAATCACTTGGTTAAATTTTTAAAGATCCTTTTCTCTCTGAAATGTATGATAAAGTTTTCATAGGGTGTGATTGGCTGCCCACTGAAGTCAACAGGAGTCTTTCTATTGACTCCAAAGAGTTATGATCAAGCCCACTGATCATAAAACATGCTTATACAGAATTATTTGAAATTTCCAGAGGGGTAGCCGTGTTAGTCTGTAGTATAGCAAAAAACAACGAAAGTCCTGTGGCACCTTATAGACTAACAGATTTTCTTTGGCATAAGCTTTCATGGACTATAACCCACTTCATCAGAATTATTTGAGATAATCTTTAAAATAATTGCTAAGAGATGTTGTATGACATCATGTGTGTACAGTATGTGAAGACTGACTGCTTAATTGTGAATCATGTAACATTTAGTTAAAAGTGTCAGCTAATAATGGAATTATATACTGAATATTTTTGCTTTAAATGTGATGGGGCACAGTGGGCAGTTAGAAATAGAGAGCCTCATCATCTATCAGTGAACACGGAACTGGATGCATTTATACCCACAAAGGTCCTACTGCGAAAAAGGCAATGTGATCTTGGGCTCAAGATTAATTCAGTGGAACCAGTCGTGAGTATGGTCTGAAGTATCAGTCCTCAATTTTCTTCTGAGCTTATGGGAACCTCATTTATTAAAGTGGCTGAAGAAAACTAATTGATTTTTCCTCTCTGAAGACAGAGATGTGTGTGTTGGGTATTTCTAATCACATTTTTAAAAAAACCCCAAAAAACCTCTCAAGTTGCATTTTGTGGACAGTAAAATCTTCTGGATGATAAAATTAGTCAATGTTATTTCACAGGGAAGCTGTTTTATAAGATGTTTTATAATGCTGTGGCCCTGAGTCTCCCCTTATACTAGTTTATGAATAGTTTTGTAATAGGAATGAAACTCCGTTGACTTCAACAGAATTAGTCCCTGGGTTACTTCTGTATAAATGAGAGAAGAATTAAGCCTTTTTGTCAAATTCTGCTCTCCATTATGCCAGTGTAAATCTATATCAGCCCCACTGCATTTGGGGAATTACTCTGGATTTACACTACTGTAATTTATGATGGGATTTTTTTTCCCCTTTATGTCGACATTTGCACCTGTTTTTCCTCACACTCATGTAAACTAGGATTAAAAACAAAGAAGTCAAGAGATCTGCGAGAGAATTAGGCCCATTATATCTAATTTGCTTAAGAGCATTTGAAATGCAATGCAAGTACACTGTGCCATTTCCTTCTAAACTTTAACAAAACATCTTTATATTTTTTAATACATCTGAAGGGAAGGTAACACAACAACCCCACAACAGTAATCGTTGACCGCTAAATTATCAGAGTTTTCTGCATATTAATTGTCTGAAGGCCTAAACACAACTGAACAGATGGGCAGTGGGTATTTTTAAATGCACACGGACTTTTTAGAGTTATGCAGGGCTGGTAAAACTCAATCAATTTGTAAAATACTAAACAAAATCAGGCTTCTGCCACAGATCTGAACTTTTTTAGAAGATTTGCCATTGTTAAAGCGTTCTGCCACAGGGTCAGTCAGGCTCCAGCGGAAACGCACTGATGTGGTATCAGGCCATTGCACAACCAGACTGTTGTCTGGTTCCCCTGGGTTACTTCCTACCTCTCTTCCCTGGAGTTCCTGTCCGTTTCCTTGGGGTAAACAGGAAGGGGTGACCACAACAGCTCCTTGGCATCCCAGGTGGCTGGAGGCTCCTCTAGGTCCCTGACAGCAGGCAGCTCTTGTAGTTCTCAGGGTCTATGATGCTGCAATGGTTGTGTATAGGCAGCAATGGTGGAGAGATGTCCTCCTCTAGCAGCTCCCCCCCACTAAGATAAAGGGTCCACCCTTTATACTTCCTCTTTCTGTCCCACCCTTCTGCTTTCACCATGGTGGGCATGAATGGTGGTCCCTTCTTGTCAGTCTCAGGGGGAAGCTGTGCCTCCTCACTATAGGCATGTATACCAAATATTACAAAATATTCAGGTTACGTCCAGTCCCTGAGATGAGATCCCTTGCATGTAGCATTTCCAAAATGTGGTAGGATCATTCACCCATCCTTTATGTTGTGATGTACCTTAATGGCTTGTTTAATCTTGACAGGCCTCCTTAATGGGCATGGGAGATGATTCCCGTGTCTCAGTTCACAAGTTCAGAGCAAACATTTTCAGGGTTATAAAGCAAAACTTGGAGACTAAACACTAAATTTGTTCTTATAAGATTAATCCTATTTTGACCAAAACAAGCATACAGATGAGCTGGTTGGGTTTCCAAGGCCTACAGCCTTGGCCAGAATTGGAACTTGGTTTACCAGCATTACAGCTTCTTCAAAATGCTTGTCCCATGAGTATAGACAGAGTCAGTAGAGTTCAACATGCTGCTGGGATATCCACTGTCTTGGAGATGGCCAGGTTTGAACTAGGAATCTGTAAAAACATACCAATGAGCTGCTGTAGCTTGCACTAGCTTGTATTCAGAAGGTGAAACAGACTTGTATCATTTATGAATTGGGCTCAGTGAAGGAAAAGCATACTGAACAATAGGTTACATGACAGCACTTTGCTTTGATGGCCGCTGAATTTGACTGACTCTGTCTACACTCAGGGACAAGTAATTTCAACATTGCTTGGGGGAAGATGGGTGAGGGGAGATGTTTTTGAAACCCACATCAATAATGCCATGTCCTTATTTTGCAGATAGGGCCTGAGTTCCTTGAAATCACCCTTTGTATACTGTATATACATTTACATATCTACCCACCAAGACTAGCAGTGTAGCAGAATCTGCTAAGTCTATAGTCTGTGATACTGGAAATATGCTGCTAGTCTGTTATAACCGTAATCTTTAATTTAGTACCTGCAGTGTGCAGAAGGACCCAGGCACAGAATTCTCATTTGCTACCCATTTAGCATATAGTGGATGGAAAAAGAGAGCTGTTTGCAGAGAAGGGGTTTCCAGTAGGAGTGCTGTTAGGTGATAAATAGCTGAAGTTTATGCAAAGAGAGGGTGTGTCTACACTGGCAACTTAGGCCGACTTAAGCACACCACCCCTGGCTTTCATTAAGTCTACTTAAGCGCTTCCTTAAGTCAACTTAATAACTACCACTCTTTAGGTTGACTTAACGCCCTTTAGGTCGACTTAACACCTAAGTCAATTCATTAAGTCGACCTAAAACCAGTGTGGACTAAGTGTGGACTAACACTAAGTTGACTTAATTCCCTATGTCAACGTAGGGCTGGGGATAAGGAAGCCACGGCTCTGTAGTCCCCGAGGGGAGCCGCAGCTCCCCAGAAAAAAAAGAGCCCCGGTTCCCTTCTACCCAGGAGCTGCAGCTCCCTTTTTGCCAGGGAGCCGCGACTCCCTTATTGCCGGGGAGCTGGGTTCCCCTTTTCCCTGGGAGCCGCGATTCCCTTCCCCGCTCTCTTCGAAGCTGTGGGTCTCCATCAACCTAGCCAGTCGACTTAAGAGTCTAGTGTTGACTCTCTAGGTCGACTTAAGGTCACCTTGTGAAGTCTGCTTAATAGAGTCAACTTTGCTTTGTAAGTGTAGACATAGCCAAAGAGTCTGAGAGTGCTTAGTTCTCTGAGAGTTCAGTCAGTCAGAAGCAATCCAGATGCACCTAGACACAGGGCTGAAGACTGGTTGCCTTCTTCATGTAAGGCGATCCATTGGACACAACAGTTCTCTCACTTATACAATATAATTGGGAGTAACTCCACTGCAGTTAATAGGTTAGCTGATGTAAAATGGGCAACTGAGAAGAGAATTGGCGCTACTGATTGTAGTGGGATGCTTACATGAACAAGATTTGACTGAGAAAGGACGTCTGTGAAACAGAATCTGCTGGTGGCTACAGAATATTAAAGGAGTGGGTCCTATTTGATCCATAGAGATTCTGAATGCCCCAGTATTCGTATTTCTGACCTAGATTTGATTTGTCTTGATTGTTGGTTTGCAGTTAGGAGGTTCTGTTGGTAGCACTTTGGGATTTTTGTGTTGTTATAGAACTCAAAATAAGCCTATTGAACTGGTGACAGCTTCTGCCCTCTCTTCTCAGTGATTGATTACTAGCGCTTTGGATGTTTAATGATGCTATATAACTAAGAGACTTTATTCTACACTCCACAGATCTGCCTCTGGATTGGCTTGTGTTAGTTCTGTGCTGCATGTATTAAAACTCTGTTTAGTTCTTCACTTGGAAACACCTGCTAAGATCATTTATATCCCCATGCAGGTAAAACGTCCTTTCAGATAATGTTTCTATTGAACTCAGTATGGCAGGCACCCGCCACTGTAAGTCAACAGAGCCGGGCCGGCCCAAGGGTTTTTGGTGCCCTAGGCAAGCTATGACTTTGGCACCCCCATCAGAGGGCAATACTTTCATTTATAAGAGATAATACATTAACTTGTTTTTTAAATAGAGAAAAAAAATCACTTCTGTTGCCCCTTAAAGCCTGGCACCCTAGGCAACTGCCTAATTAACCTATATGATAGGGCCACCCTGCAACACAGACATGTTCACTGGAATGCTCCAGTTGATTTGCACTGCTGTCCATATTTGAATGAGATATTTGTAGTCTCTCTCATGCAAAATGTCCCAGCAGTTGTCATGCATGTTCTCACTAGGTCCTGGCTAGGCCAAGTAGAGAATACGTGTTGTCATTCTCAGAATCCTCTGTGTGATGTCATGAACGGGATAGAGCTTCATTAGGACCTGAGCCTACTGAGCATGCTTTTAATATTCAAACGGATCTGAAAAGATTTTCTTCACTTCCCGAGAAAGGCCGTTGTTGAGAGTAAGCATAGAAAATTTCAGCCCCAAGATTTTTTATTTTGCAAAGTTAAAATAAAACACAGAATTATCATGGAAGTGAGCATGTAATCTTTGGCTCCTGCATACAATATGACAAAATGTAATTTCTACAAGCCTGCTCATCTTATTAGGGAAATATTTACATGGGTGAATAAACAAGATTTTGAGGTTTCTATATTTACATGATTTTGTCACATGTATGCAAAACAGAGAATAACCTTTGAAACCAGCCAGCAAATTCCATTGGCTTTATTTCCATCAAATATAAGTGATGTATCCTATAGTCTGGGTTAACTGTACAATATGTAGATTTATATATAATGTTGCATTTACTTCTGCTTTCTGTATCTGGACATCAGTGTTGTTTCTCTGCTGAGCAGTAGCTGATTCTTTCAGGAATCCCAGCTGAAAACTAACCTAATTCCCAAAGAGCAACTCTGCATCAAATCACTGACTCTTATCTCCCTATTAGTCTTAACTCGTACCAATAGCTATTCTTCACATAAATTCCCTTTTAAAGCTATACAATTAGGCAGTACTACTGTTTGTGCCAAAAGCCAACTTGTACCATTTACTGACAATTACTGTCTTAACTAAAAAGGTTTCTTCAAATCATTGTATACTCTGCTGACATTCTGTGTGACACGCTGCCTACATCACTTTACCCAGCATTTACAATACCTGATTGCAAAAGCATTTTGTCCTTGGTTAATCTCATAATATGCAGTAGAAATCAAACTGCCACCGCCTTGTCATGGCTTCCTTTTTCATAGTGATGGACCAATAGGCCTTTAGCTCAGATTATGTTTGTATTCAGATATTTCTTGTGTTTAAATTGCCAAAGATCTGGAAGTACCCCCTGTGCCTGAGCAAATGGCAGGGGCCTGGGAAAAAGGTAATAGAATTTCACTCTCCTTCCTACAAAAATGGTAATAGAATTTCACTCTCCTTCCTACATATAGCTCCAGGTTGGGGAGTATTGAGGCATTTTTGCTCTGCTGCTGCAACGAGGTTTAGCTTATGTTCAGACTACAAGATGGGGCCCTTAAAAACAATTTCTGACTTTTTGTCACATTATCTTCTTTACTGTAGTATTTTCCCATTACTTTTAGAGCACCTTTTCCTGTCCCCTACACACTCTATCTTTCAGCCTGTTTTATTAATTATTAATTACAGAACAGATACAGTAGCACTATTAATGTATACACAGCTTTACAGAGCATGTATCAGACACATTCCCTACACAGATCTTTAATCATTTGCCCTCATTAGTGAAAGACAACTGTATGAAAGCACGTACACATTCTTTCCCTTCAGCTCTAATTTACTTTGGTTTTTCCTTTATTACATGATTTCAAAAATGAGATATGAGGAAGTCAGTGTCACAACTATAGAAACATCAGAACCTCATTTCCACTCTCCCAAATTCCTTGTGGGATTCCTCAAATGTTTTCATAACCTTTTCCAGACAGAGTGGTTTCATACAGAATCATAGAAATGTAGGGCTGGAGGGAAACTCAAGAAGTCATCAATTCCAGCCCCCTTCACTGAGGCAGGACCAAGTAAACCTAGAACATCCTTTACAGCTGGTTTCGTAACCTATTCTTACAAACATTTTGGAGTATTATCTAAATCCCAGTTATTCCACACTACTTGGCTATTGCTAATCTTAACTACAGAATTCAGCCTAACAGGGGCAGCCACAGGAAAACACTATGGATGAAAGTCTGTGTGGCACTTCCAACCGGCATGGCACGAGGAAAGAGGTGCAAGGTAGATGTAAACCACCTTCATGCCCTTCTCATCCTGGGCTGCTCTGGGCCCTCGTGTTACTTAGACAGCCTTGGGGAACCTTCCTTAGAGTAGCCTCCCCAGGTTGCCCTATGGGCCATAGTGCTACGTTAAAAATTCCACAAATATGCCCCTGGCACGCCCCCCCAGCATGTCGTCTATGGCAACACTTGTGAGGGGATCCTCAGGAGGCAGCCTTACAGCTGTCTTTTCAGTGCCTGCCTTGGAGTAATTCACCCCCAGGCTGACATGGAGCTTAAAAGTCAACTTTATGCCACGCCACCCCTTGCACATAGTATAAAGTGGCTGCAGGGGGGAATAGCATCTTCTCACCTTATGTTTTCTTCCATGTAAGCCAGGTGTGATATAAAATATTATTAGCTATGGAGATAACTGATTTAATGCCACCTATTGCAATATTAAGAGATCAAAACTGAGCTGTTTTTTCTCCTATGTTATAATTTCATGTTAGCCTTCGCTCAACTCATCAGTGTGCAATAGTCAGACAGATTAGCCAAAATGTCACCACACGAAAAATCTGTAGAATGTGTTCTTTAAAAGAAGTCAGGATTGGTAGTGAGTTATGGATCTTTCTGTTTTTAAGTTGGTGGTCCCATTTCTAGGTATGATGGCTAATTAGTAGTTCCCACAGTTATATTTGCAACAGTAATACTAGCATTAAAATAGAGGCCTTCTTTATTTATGACAATTAAAAGGTTAATTAAATGTGCTTGGTCCAGGTTCTCCTCAAAGTTACACCACATGTAGCTCCACACCTTCAAAGCGGATGCATACATTGTAAACCAAGGCAAAATATGGGCCCTTATTACTCCATTACTTCATCAATGCTTTTACAGTGGCGGCTTTCAAAAGAAAAGAGAAATGTTAAGCCACTTACTGTACATTGTAATAAAAATCATACCTCAGATGGAACATATAACTAAACATGAACTGCTGGAAATTAGTAACAATGCTTTGATGGCTTGAACTATCCTACAAGTCCATTAGCTATTGATTTATTTACTCCATGCTCCACAGAATTAATTGGACAGAAAACCACAGCAAGTAGTTGAAATTATTATTATTTTTTTAAATGGCCTATATAATGGGACTTGCAAATCTATGTAACTTGACTTCCTCTTCGAGTGGTGTCCCTGTAGGGGTGCTCCACTCCAGGTGCTTGGTGTGGCTTTGTGCCAAGTCCAGAGATTTTTCCCTTGCAGTCCTGCTCTGGCCAAGTCCGTGCAACCTGCCACGGGTTGCGCAGACACGGCCAGCCTCCCTCAGTTCCTTTCCAACCAACTTTGGTTCGAGACAGAGTCCCCAACCACTCCTCACCTGAAACAAAAAACACAGTATATCAGTTAGAGTTATAGGTTCATGTTAGTTAAGTTAAGTTAGTTCAATAGTTTATTCGTTAGTTAGTTTAGTTTAGTCCGGGTTTTATTTAACTCCCGCTTCACCCCCCAAAAAATAAATGCCCAGCTTGATGGGATTTAAGCGCTGCTCCCTTTGTAGGGAAGCGATGCCGATTTCCAGTGGACACTCTCAGTGTGTCCAATGCCTGGCTGAGGAGCATATTGCCCAAAAATGGCCCTCACTGCAAGAACTTAAAGGCAAGAGCATGCAAAGACAGGGAGCTGCCGCTGAAAATCTTCCTGCTTGAACAGTCATTAAGACTAGCCTCCGACCCTGGTCTCAGTGGATCCCCGAGGCATACGGGCAGGGACGACAGGAAAAGATCGTCCACCCCTTCTAGGAGGCCCTCCCTTCTCCCTCCTCCCCGGAAGAGGACAGTGCTGCCAAAACCAGCGGGAGGTTTAAAACCGCTCGGTACCGCAGCTAGGAGAGGATCCCAGGTGCAGAGTTGAGGTCCCGACCGACTCCGACCTCGGAAGCAGCACCACATACTTCTTCATCGAGTGATGTCCCTGTGGGTGCTCCACTTGAGGTGTCGCGTCCCGCGGCGCCCAGGATCGGAGACTTTTACAGCAGTAAGGAGTGCAGGGCCACGCATGCGTGCAGCCGAAGCCGGAGCCGTTGGCGCGCTCGGGTGCACGCCTGCGCGGCCCTAGCCCGCCATTCCTTCTCAACCGCCGGTCCAAGATGGAGCAATTCAGCAGTTCTCTTTACTTTCGTTCTTCTCCTTTCGCGTCTAAAAGAGAGAGAGGGAGGGACAATAATTATTCTTATAGTTAGGGTACTACTTCTTTCCCCGTTTTCCCACTCTTTAAAAAAAAAAAAAATTCCCTCAGAAACACCTTTTTCTCTGACCCGTCGTAATCCGTTCTTCTCCTCAGACCCTTTAATATCATTCTCTCTCTATTTTTTTTTAAACTCCTTCCTCTTCTTGAGACCTTTAAAAAAAAAAAAAAGGAAACTCACGAAATGCCGAGTTCGCCGGGCTTCAAGCGTTGCACCAACTGTAAAGACGCCATGCCTGCCTCATATGGCCATTCCACCTGCATTTGGTGTTTGGGAGAGTCGCACGTTCCCCTCAAGTGTAACCACTGTAAGAGCATGAGCTCTAGGGCTCGTAAAGATCGGGAGCTACGCCTGAAGCTCTTTCTATTAGAAAGCTCCCTAAGACCAACTTCTGACCCCGGACCTCCAAGGAGACCTGTGGAATGCTCTCCGAGAAAAAGGACAAGGTCCCCAGTCTCCACGCCACGAAGGGCAAAGGTGTCACCTGTACGCCCAGTACCTCCTGCTTGTACCAAAGAGGCTTTAGGTTCCTCAGGTACTGATAAACGGCATAAGTCTAAGACATTGACTAGCCGTCACAAAGATTCGAGGAAGCGCGGGGATAGCGCACCTCGAAAGGCACCGAGCCGTTCTAAGAGCTCGGTTCCAGGCTCCGCGGATCCGCCAATGTCCGCGGCACTGACCTTGGCGCCGATAGCCCCACTGGCACCGCACCGATCTGAGACATCGATTGGCCAATGCCCACATTAACGGCACTGACAGCGGCACCGCTGACCGCACAAGGATCGGCACCAGGTCCTTTGGAACCGCAAGGCCCTACGGCACCGTCAGATCAACATCCGGAACTGTTATCGGATCCGCTTGGCTCTCTCACGGTACCGACCACTACCAGTTCCCATAGTCAACCAAAAAAGAGACAATCCAAACAAAAACATGCAGAACCCTCTCCTCGGCACTCATCTCCTGAACACCATCAGCTGATGCACATCTCATCACCTAGCCGGTCTCCATTGCCAGAAGATGCCTATTTTTCTTTGGAGCACTCTTCGCCGTTCAGAGCCACCTCTCCTCCTCCTGACTTCTTCCACCATACTAGACATCCACACCACCATTATGTTTCTCGATCCTGGAACCCGCATCCTCCGCCGTACCATGGACACTGGGACCCATATTATCCATATTACAGACACTTTCAACCACCACCACCTTCAGCTCCTCAATCTTCTCCATCCCTCAGGAGACTATCACCAAAGCTGCTATCGCATAGGTCATCACATTCTCAGGACGATACTTTATCTTCGTATAGGGAACCTTCCCCAAACGTCCATGAGTCCTCCTCATCCCCGGATGATGTAGTTGTGCCTTCTACAAGTTCCTCGGTGGATGATACCAGAGCATTTAACGACCTCTTTAAAAGAATGGCACGAGACCTCGACATACCATTGGAGGAGGTTAAGGAGGCTCAGCATAAGATGCTGAGGATTCTCCATACCACCGCCTCAGCCAAAGTAGCTATCTCAATGGACTCAGCCCTCATGGATCCAGCAGAGGCGATTTGATCAACTCCAGCCTCAATAGCTCCAACCAAAAAACGAAACAACAGGAAATATTTCATCTCCCCTAGGAATATGGAATTTCTGTTCACCCATCCCAGCCCAAATTCTCTAGTTGTAGATGCGGCAACGCATAAGGCGAGACAGTCAACCCATAGGTCATCCCCTTACGACAAAAACTGGAAGAGGTTAGATTTACTAGGGAGGAAGGTGTATTCATCATCAACCCTGATGCTCAGGGTGGCCAACTACCTTACACTTCTTTCTAACTACAATCACGGCATCTACAAAAAGTTATCTCTGTTTGCTGAGGATTTACCTGATGATAAAAGGGAACAGTATAATAAATTACTTGCTGAGGGCCAACTAGTGGCACGTACTTCGTTACAAGCTTCGTTGGATGTAGCCGATACGGCAGCAAGGGCAACTGCCACAGCCATCGTTATGCGCAGAGCATCGTGGCTGAATAGCGCAGGTTTGCCCAAAGACCTACAAATGAAGGTGGAAGATCTACCCTTCGACAAAGCGCATCTCTTTGCAGAGAAGACCAATGATGTCCTTCACTCAATGAAGGACTCAAGAGCGACACTACGCACGTTAGGAATTTACACCCCTTCCAACAGATGCAACACCTTCCAATATCGCTTTCAACCCTACCAACGTAGGTATCTGCAGCAAAACAGAAACAGACATTTCGACAATCAGAGATCAAGACAACGTCCACAACGCCGTAGGCAGAACCAACAGCAGCAATCCACTGCCGCCCAACCACCCCATAATAAGAACAATTTTTGATGGGCTGGTTGAGGGTTTGAGGACTCCCTCACTGCAAACAGTAACTCACGATTACCACTACAACTTCATCCTAAGACCTTTCCTTACCATCTGGTCGTCTATAACAACAGACAAATGGGTCTTGCAGATTATCGAGAACGGATACACAATTCCATTCTTGGCTGTGCCCCCTCTACATTACCCTACCCCGTCCCTCTTAAGGGACCCAGCTCACGTACAATTCCTGTTACAGGAGGTCCACCATCTCTTACGTATAGGAGCCATAGAGCGCGTCCCATCAGATCACGTGGGGAAAGGATTTTATTCCCGTTACTTTCTGATTCAGAAAAAATCAGAAGGGTGGAGGCCAATCGTGGATCAAAGACCCTTAAACAAATACATAAAGAAAGAAAGATTCAAAATGGTAATTCTGAGTACAATAATTCCGTCACTGCAGCAGGGGGACTGGTTCTCATCCCTCGACCTCCAAGATGCCTATTTCCACATCACAATTCATCCCACACATCGTCGCTTCCTACCCTTCACAATTGCACAACAGCACTTTCAGTACAAGGTCCTTCCTTTCGGGCTATCGACCACTCCCAGGGTGTTCTTGAAGGTTTTGACAGTAGTTACAGCACATCTCCGAAAACAGGGAGTAATAATTTTTCCTTATCTGGATGACTGCCTCATGCGAGCTCCAACCGAGACTCAAGCAACTGACATGACAAACCTGACAGTTCAAACTTTCGGTACTCTGGGCCTAAGAGTAAACATGGAAAAGTCGTACCTCCAACCATCTCAATGTGTTCAATTCATCAGAGCGGAGCTAAATTCCCAACTAGCCGAAGCTTTCCTTCCAGAAGACAGGTGCACAACCATTCAAGAGTTAATACACCAGGTGTGTGCACGTCGCTCAGTCTCTGCCAGAACTGTTCTCCAGTTATTGGGGCACATGGCTGCTGCAGTTTTTGTAGTGCCCCACGCGCGGCTTCGAATGCGGCCGCTCCAGATGTGGCTCTCCACCCCAGGTACAAGCCATTGAGGCATGCGCTACAGAAAGTTGTGACAATTCCTGCAGAAACCAAACGCACCCTCCGTTGGTGGACCTCTCACAAGAACTTGCGAAAGGGTGTCCCTTTCCATCGGGAGAGCCCTTCGGCCATACTGACCACTGATGCTTCCCTTCTTGGCTGGGGGGCACATTTTGGGCATCTAACCACTCAAGGCCAATGGACGAAACTAGAATCCTTCCTGCATATAAACATTTTGGAATTAAGAGCTGTGCGATATGCCTGCAAATACTTCCTTCCTCTGATAAAGGGCACCTCTCTCAAGATCATGACAGACAATATCGCCTGCATGTTTTATATAAACCGCCAAGGTGGTGCCAAATCTCGGCTACTCTGTTTGGAGGCACTGAAGTTATGGAACTGGTGTATCCACCACGGGATAACCATATCGGCGGCCTACCTGCCGGGCCTACAGAACACAACGGCAGATACCCTGAGCAGGAACTTTCCTAGTGCACACGAATGGCAGCTGAACACAAGGTTTCTCAATGCCATTTTCCGCCTATGGGGAAAGCCAACAATCGATCTTTTCGCAACAGAAAGCAACCGACAATGCCATCGGTACTGCTCCAGGGCAGGAAGGGGCAAGCGATCCATGGGCGATGCTTTCGTAGTCAGCTGGGCCAAAGGGCTCCTGTATGCTTTCCCTCCAGTACCTCTTCTGCACAAGGTTATCCAGAAAATAAGGACCGACAAAGCGTTAGTAATCATAGTAGCCCCGGCCTGGCCAAGACAGACCTGGTTTGCAGACCTGCTGCATCTCTCAATCTGCAAACCAATCACCTTACCTCTACATCACAATCTTCTTTCTCAGCATCACGACCAATCTTTACACCCGGACATTCACAGACTGCAACTAACAGCCTGGATGATAGATGGCTCTCGTGCGAGGAACTACAATTCTCAGAGCAGATCAAACATGTATTGATCAACAG
>ML685790.1:8511262-8613020 GCA_007922175.1 Pelusios castaneus | reverse complement strand
TTTTTACCTAAAATAGTGTCTGAATTCCACATCAATGAGACTATTCACTTACCAGTCTTCTATCCGAAGCCACACAAGAATCCTGAAGAATCCATCCTGCACACCTTGGATGTCAGAAGAGCTCTAGCGTTTTACCTACAAAGAACAAGATCGTTTAGAATATCAGACAGATTGTTTATCTCCCAAGCCCCCAAATCGAAGGGAAAATCTCTCTCTAGTCAAAGAATAGAAAAATGGATTTCATCCTGCATCCAACTATGTTACAGTCAAAGACGATTACTACCACCATCAAAGACTAATGCCCATTCAGTTCGAGCTGTGGCTACGTCTACTGCTTTCCTTAAGGATGTACCTATAGCCGACATTTGTAGGGCAGCCACGTGGTCCTCTCCTGAGGCCTTTATCAGACATTATGCCATTGACAAATTTTCCAGCAATGACACTCGTTTTGGCATGTCAGTGCTCTCCACAGTCTCTGTAGCCAGGTCATCCGAAGTCCCTCCTCCACTTCAGGGTACTGCTACGTAGTCACCTCAAGTGAAGCACCCACAGGGACATCACTCGATGAAGAAGAGAAGGTTACTCACCTGTGCAGTAACTGGATTTCTTCGAGATGTGTCCCCCTGTGGGTGCTCCACGACCCACCCGCCTCCCCTCTACTTTGTATGCTCTTTCGTTCCTTTTCAGAGTCAAGCGGTAAAGAAGGAATGGCGGGCTACGGCCGCGCACACGTGCACCTGAGCGCACCAACGGCTCCAGCTTCGGCTGCACGCATGTGCGGCCCTGCACTCCTTACTGCTGTAAAAGCCTCCGATCCTGGGCGCCGCGGGAAGCGACACCTCAAGTGGAGCACCCACAGGGGGACACATCTCGAAGAAGTCCAGTTACTGCACAGATGAGTAACCTTCTCTTCTTCCTCACTCCAGGATGTCTGACATGGCTTATCGAACAGGATTAGTGCTATAATATATGTTCCAAATGATTTTTAATTTCTTCAGGTCATTCTCCATTTGTAATGCAGATAAGATGCTATATTTTTCTGCCGGGTAAAAGCTGTCCAGTCAACAGATAAGCTCTCTTCTAAAAGATGTGCTCATCGGTGTTGGGTTTTTTTTGTTTTACACTGCTCAATTGCCTGAATTAAGATGTCCATTAAGCTCACTCAGTGCTATTGCATAATGGAAACGGTTATGTAAATTGACAGCTACATGTGTAGAACGTCAAGCTGGAGTTAGGAACTCAGGGCTCAGATTCAGAAGCTATTGCAATAAACCCTGAAAGCTTTACTCAGTTAAAATCACCATTGGGGCACATGCTAATATAGGTTCTGTACTTGTGGAGGGGGACCCTGCAGAGACCTGACGACAGATAGTCAGGCTGCCATGGAAGGGGGTTTGGTATGACTGCTCATGCATATGTGTTTCCCACCTCTCCACTAAGCTTATTTTAATCCAAACTCCTTTCTCTCCTGTATGCGGAGATCTGGAAAGCTACTGTAGTCCACTATAGGGTCAAGGGATTCAGTGTGAATCCCCAAAGAAGGCTATTTGTGGGGCAGAGGGAGTCTTTGAGGAGTTTTGCTTTTTTCCCTTTTCTGCTGCCTTGTGTCAGAGGTTGGGGAATTTCTTCATCTCAGTATGGTCCCTGGCTGTCTTTTAGCTGCATTTCAGAACTGCCAAAGGGTGGGGAGACTCTGATTCAGCCCTGCTGATGAGGGGAAGCCCCTTTGCTTCAGTAGCAGAACCCCAGCAGCCATTCATCTTTGGAGAGTCCACACCTTGACAGGTTCATTGCAGAAATAATGACCTGCATCTGGCATTACTCTCCAGTGACCTCCCATCTGTATATGATGTGGGGATAAGTCACAGTCTCCACCTGCTGGAGAGAAGATGAGATTTGGTTCCACCAGAATTTACTTACCACTCTGTGGCTATGTCTACACTTGTTATTTTAAGTCGACTTAGCATGTCCACATTCAAAAATTAAGTCAACTTAGAGGGGACCCTGCCAAATTGACCTAGAGCGTCCACACTGGACGCCTAGGTTGACTTGTAGGGGCTAGGTGGACCTGGGACAGGTCCACGGTGGCAGGAGGGGCACCCCTTGCCAAGTGCCAGGGGGCTCAGCCTTTGCCCCATTGTACCTTGGTACAATGGGACAAAGGGGGACAGGGACCCTGGCAGGGCATAGGAGCAGGGTAGGCAGGGCTCTGCCCTGCCCTGTGGGGGGGCACACCAGGCTGTGGCAGCTACCCTGGCAGGGAGGGCAGTGGGGAAGCCCTAAAGCCCCCTTAGTCGATTTAAAGTCAACTTAGGGCTACTCTGCGTCCACACTAGCTAAGTCGACTTTCTAAAGTCGACTTAGCCAGTAAAGTCAACTTTAAACGAGGTTTTATAAAGTCGACTTTATTTTTCCTTTAGTTGACTTAAGCAGCTGCTTAAGTCGACTTAAGGAAAGTGTAGTGTGGATGCAGATTAAATTAAGTCGATTTAAGCAGGCTTAAGTCGACTTAATTTGTAAGTGTAGACGCACCCTGTGGGCCCAGAGCTTGGCCAAGCTCCAGAGCTGTGGGAAGACTGATCAGGACGTCAGTCAGAATTTTGACTGAATAAGGACTTCATGATCTGGACAATTGTCTCCCCTGTAGAGTGTCTAATCTGTGTCATCACCAACAAAAACTAGAAAAGAATAAATAGATTCAAGTGAGGATAGAATGAGATGGGAACTGAACTGGAGTGGTGAGAGGGTAGCCTATGGCTGTGTCCATAAAGTCAGGCCCAGAGTCACCTAAAGACAAATTAAAGTACTACTCTGGGGCTTTGGGGCCAGATTCTTATCTCTTCATTTGGACTGACATTCAGTTGCCTTTAGTGGTGCAAGTGAGAGCAGAAGGAGGCCTTGTGCCTGCATTTTGTTGGTTTATTTGGCAGAGATAAAGCACAGAAAAGGCAAAACAAACCCTTAGAGCTAGGCAGTGGTCCTAATTCAGTGAAGTCAAAAGATCTGATCTGAAGGGAACGTTCTTTGGATGTTGCAAAACCCACTCTTCCATACAGAATTTACAATGGGCTGGAAGAATTGATTGATCTGACTGTTCAGCATTTTGAGTAGAGAAATTAATGCACTGTACTAAAATCATTCCATTACCAGCACAAGTCTCTACCGTATCAATATACTTGTAGGAGAACAGCAAATACAGCAGACAAGAAACTTTTCAAATAATCTTTTTGTTAGTTTTCTAAAGGCCTGATTAATTTATCCATCTATTCAGTAGCATACTCCTCTGCAAGTAATCCTGTTCATTTTAGTAGGATTTGGATGTGGCCGTTTAGTTCTATTGCCTCCCGTGGGGCTAGTTGTAAAGTTAATGAGGGTGGCAGTCTCCTATCCCTAAGCATTAGTGTCTGCAGATGTCATATGGCATCTTCCGGGGTGTCAAGACCCTCTGGTCTTGACTCCGACAATAAATCTTTTGAAGCCACTGAAACTGGAGGATTAAACAACTTCAGTCCCTGCAAAATGCCTTTTCAAGCAAACCCCATGGTCAGCTGATCTTTCCCTGAGCCAGATTCTGAGGATATTAAAACTTACCTTGGTAATTGAAGCATCGGCAGCTTAATTTCTCCACTGGTCGCTTTCCTGAACTTTCAGCTTCCGGGCACGTGACCGGAAGCCAGAAGTGCTTCTTTTTCCACCAGGCCCCAAGTCAGCCACAGGCCCTGCCAAAAGAGAAGTCCTAAAAAATTATCATAAATTGGTGGAGGGGCGGAGGAATGCCCCTCCCATATTACCCTAAACACTGCCCATGGCTACTGTGGTATCTCAGATATCTCTTTATTATTGAGATTCTCTGACATTCCACCAAAAGAAGAATGAAGCATATTTTTAAATTCAGAAAATGTTGTTTTGCAGTGACATTTCAAGTTGGGCTCCTCTTCAGTTTTCCTTTCTTTGTCTTAAAAATAAATAAATAAAAGGAAGTTCAAATGGACCCTTGAGTGACTTGAATTATTGTACAACAATTCCTTGTGGTACGTTACAGTGTGGTTCAGTGCCTTAGCTGCTGTCTAGTTGTGATGGGCAGGGCTGGCCTTACCAGTGGGCGACCGACTGCCCAAGGCACCATGGTTGTAGGAGTGTTCTGGTCAACAGGCAAGGTATAGGGTGGGCCTAGGGTATGAGGGAGCTCGGGGCAGCAAGGCTTGTGGACAATGGGTAGGTGGGGAACCTAGGAAGGAAGCAAGGTTGATGAGAGGATGGGTGAAGGGCTGGAGTAGGCAGTAGGGGCCTAGGGAAATGGAGGAATGGGTGGGGGAGGCTGCAGGGGTCAGGGGCAATAGGGAGTTTGGGTAGGCTGTGGGGCTCCAAAATAAAAGTCGGCTCAGTGAGCCATTTTTCTGAAGGCTGGATGAGAGTGAGCTGACTGAAGTTCACTCCAGACTTGATTGAGGTGACAATGGTGGGTTGGGGGAATTAACTGCAGGAAATGGTGTAGTCTGTTTGGTTGAAGGCGTGTGTGTATATCCCAGTTGTGTTTAGGGTTTACAGCTTATGGGTGATTTTAGACCTCCTATGGTCTTTGTCGTTAGAGCAATGACCCAGTCAGGTTTTTTTACTATCTGTGTCTTCTCCTGCAAGAAGGTTGCAATGTTTCATTTCCTTTTCTTCTTGAGGAAGACCCACTGTTAGGATCAAGTCAGACTGTTATAACAAATCAATGTAGTTGTTTAGATTCAATGACTTACACTTTCCTGCATTTATTTTCCTCCCATTCATCTGTATCTTCTCCATCTTCAAGTGGCTGATGAAGTGGGATTTTCTCCCACGAAAGCTCATGCGATAAATACATTTCTTAGTCTTTAAAAGTGCCACTAGACTTCTTGTTTGTTTTGCTGAACTAGACTAACACGGCAACGCCTTTGGAACTTGACTATATGAGGACTCTGGGGACAGATCCCTTCCCTGGGCCAAAGTGGCCTGTATTTGGTGACCTTTCAGCCATGCTGCAAAAGACACTGCTTTGAGCGGGATTTTGGAGAGGGTTGAGGATATGCGTCCCGGAATGATGACAGAATTGAAAGGAACTTTTTTAGATAACTAGCTCTCTTCTTGTTTAAAGTGATCAGGTTCATGTTTCTAGAGTTTTGTTAGGTCATTAATTGTATTTAGGGGACCTAGCAGCTTTTCATTATTTAAAAATCAAAACAAATAAATGGATGGTATCAGTACTTTTGTGGCTGTCACTTTTCTGCACTCTCAAATCTGTTCTGAGTACCAGCTTGGTAGAGATAGTAGACGTCTGTCATGCTGTGGTTCATTCAGATAAAACTGCAAGCTATGCAGCAATTATTATGTTGCAAGTTTGAGGTTTTCTTTCCCTACCATCACAAGCTATTACGAGATCTTCAACACTTCAGAGATACAATCCTATTGAAGAGATTTTCTAATTAATGGTATTGTAGTGGGCAAAATAGATACAAGAATCCATTTATAGAGAGAGTGAAACTTCAGATAACATGAAAACTTTATGTGCAACATTAATATGCTAAATTGCTGTAAAGATGAAGATAAGTGTAATTAAAACAGCCTAATCTAATTCTCCAAGTGGTTAAAATCACAAGTATATAGCCATTACAAATCAGCATTGTACACTTAGGGCCTGATTCTGCCGCTTTTACACACAATACCTTAATCTAGAAGCAATCTGACAGATTTCAGTGGAACTTCTCTAAGTGTAATGTAATACTCAATCTGAGTTAGAATAATAAAACTGGTCATTTATTTATCCTGCTTCCATGGACACCAATGGCAAAGGTCCCTCACATTTCAATGGATGCAGTATTGACAATTTTTTAAAAATTGTTTCCTAACCCTCTCTTCCTCACCGGTGATTCTGTAGTTAGCTTCACTTTCTCAGAAGAAATGTATTGATTCATTATGTCATATATTCAGTTGCTAAGTTTGTATAAACCTCCCACTGAAGACAGCCTTTCTGTAGATTTCAACAGGAGCTGGATTGGGACCATGGTGCCTTAGATGTCAATGTGCAAAATGTAAACAATTTCAGACATCACTAAAATGGATTGATATTTTTGTCTGAAGAACTTCAGTTGTAATACTAGAAAAATTCATTTCATGTTTCCCACTCTGACTGCATCTCAAACCACTTGTGAGTGAAGATCATTGACATCTGAGGGCTGTTCCCCATCTGTCTGAAATGAATTTATGCTCTCCATCCAATCCCCGTAAAGTTCACATCCCCAAACCTCTCCTCCCCAGTTGACTCTGTTGGTGGTGATAGTAATAAGGAGACCACGATTTGTGCAGTCGGAGGTTTGTGACAACAGTGGATTACTCCTGGAATGAGCTTTAGGTCTGAGACTATATATTGCCAATTTATCAATATTTGGGTTCTGTGAAGTGAGATCTGCAGCTGTAGGTGCACCTGATTTGTGGAGAACATCTCAGCATATGTGACCAACATTTTCAAACATGGGTGCCTGAAGTTAGCACCATATTGAATCCATATTTAGGCATCAAGAGGAAATGAGAACCCACAATTTTCACTGACTTCAGTAAGAGCTTCTATATCCCAGGAACTATGCTAGTTAACTCTGGACTTCAAATGGTGTCCAAAGTCATGTGTTTAACCCATGAAGCCGCATTGGACTGAACAATCTGTGAGACTGGGGCTGTCTGTGTGTACTGTATCACTTCATAAGTGGTATTTGGTGATGCTGGAACATTTGGAACTCGTTTTACCCCTTTGTCCACCAGATCCGTTAGACTTTGATATGATGCAAAGTCCAGCTTCTCTGTGGCATTTAGGGAGGAGTTGGTGGGTTGAACATTTGTAAGTAAGATTTTTGAGACTCTGTGAGGAAGGGTTTGGAATGGTGGGATGGGGACTTAAAGAGGAATATTAGTGATGGCATCAAATGCCTACGGTAGTTTATTTTGCCTTAGTTTGCCAGTTTGCTGTTGTCACTATTATATGTTGTATTTTTGAAATTCTGTGACAAATACCTAGATTTACTTTATCTACTCATATGAATGAACAGTAGTTTATTGCTACCCGATTTATAGCACATTTATTAAAGCCAGTCTTTAATTTGCTGCATAGAAATGATTATACTTTCCACAGTCTTATCACGCCAGTGCTGTAGGTTGTACACTCTAGGGCAATGGCTGTCAGCCTTGCCAGACTAATGTAACCCCTTTGAGGAATCTGATTTGTCTTGCGTACCCCCAAGTTTCACCTCACTTAAAAACAACTTCCTTACAAAATCAGACATAAAAAAAAGAAAAGTGTTCCTGCACACTGTTATTGAAAAAGTGTTTACTTTCTCATTTATATCATCTAATTATATAATAAATCAATGGAATATAAAACGTGTACCTACTTCAGTGTATGGTATGTAAAGCAGTGTAAACAAGTCGTTGTCTATATGAAATTTTCGGTTGTAATGACTTTGCTGGTGCATTTGGTGTAGTTTGCTGTATAACTAGGCAAATATCTGTGGCTATGTCTACACTTACTAAAGTTAGTTCGAATTAGTTAATTCCAACTAGCTAATTCCAACAAATTTTACTTTAATTTGCTTAATTCGAACTAGAAAAATAGAGTTCAAACTAAGCAAGTGCCATTCATGGCACTTGCTTAGTTCGAATTAGCAAATTGCATTGCGTCCAATGGGCCGGTTAGTTCGAACTAAGCAATTAGTTCGAACTAATATAGCCACACTGGTTAATTCGAACTAACTAGTTCGATTAACCCTTAGTTCAATAGCATATTCGAATTTATTAGTTCGAATTAAGGAAGCCCTTAATTCGAACTAATTAAAGCCTAGTGTAGCCATGGCTTTAGTTAGTTGGAATTAAGCTTCCTTAATTTGAACTAACTTACCATTGTAGACATAGCCTAGATGAGTTGATGTTCCCCCAGAAGACCTCTGCATACCCCCAGGACAGCACTGATTGGGACCTGAGGGTTTGGACCGGCGTTGCTGGTTATAATCAGCCAGGTGGGCAACCATATACTGCCTGACAATTTACTGAGAAGCATTGAAACTGGGCTCGGAGGCAGCCGCTGTCCTGCCCTGTCATTTAAAAGATGTTCACAGGGGTGGCAGTGCTTCAGGAGCAGTGATTCTAAATGAGGACCTGGAGGTCAGTTATAGCCAGACCCATTGACAGGGAGGAGGAGGCAAAGAGAAAATTGGGATCCAGAGATTTGAAAAGGCCTGGGTGGATGGGAGAATAGATATGTATCCTCCTCTCCTCCACCCCCTCCCTTCTCCGAGGTCCCTGCCACTCACACTCCTTGGCCCTCCCCTAAGCCAAGTTTATTTATTATGCTCCATGCAGGTTCCCAGGTGGCTCCGTCCCTGGCGAGCCCAAGGAACCCAGGAGACTGAATAGCAGATACTGCTTCCTCAGCTGACCGGGATCCTGCATGGCACACAATAAATAAGTAAAAACTTCTAGCAGAAGCCCGCTCAGATCCCAGCCACCCCTTAGTAGGAGGGCCATTGACTGTTCTGCCCTGGGGCCCAGCATTGCTGTTGGTGGGTTTGATTAGAGTTGTTAATTGGTGCGAGGTGGGCTGTTCCAAACCTCGGAAAAATAGGTTTATTGATGTTCTTAAGTGTGGGTTTCAGTGCTTCACTATAGACCACCCACATTTGAAAACATGCCATCCTACAAACACCTGAGTAACCTCAATGAAATGAGTGAGAGCTGAGGGAGCTCAGCACCCCTGCAGGCTGGGCTCTTTGTGGTGGGACAGAAGTCCCTTTCCAAAGCTGCCTGTGGTCTCCTGGACCTTCTTCCTGCTCACTGCACTCCACTGAAAGACAATGGATTTTCCTCCTCCCCGATTTCTCTCTGGTCATCTCTTTGTTAGTGTCCTGGTCCTGCCACTCCTCTCCTATGTTAGTCTCTTCAGGATCTGGCACAAATACTTGTTGGATGAAAGGTGTGGAGAAGGATGATTTTTAAAATGTCTTCAGAGTTGATTGTCAGAGAAAGTTTCTCCCTTCCTCTTTCTCACAAGCTGGGTTTTCTTTAATGCTAGTCTCTTTACAGGCCACATGTGTGCTGCACAGAGCTTCTTCAATCACTCTGCACCTGGCATTCCTGTTTTGCTCCTCTTAAGTGGCCCAAAGGAACAGAATTGCTTCTGTTGGGGGGTTGAATGCAAACTCTTAAACTACTTCCACTGTCATCCCACAGCAGATTCAACTGGTCTGTTAATCATGTGAGCCAGCCAAATGGCTGGAAAAAAAGACAGCAGAGGATTGGGCCTCCGTCCAGTTGCCATAATGCCTTTATTTGCCTTTTGAGAAAGAGATGTGGTGGAAAATTAGGTCACTTGTGGAGCTGGGTTAACTCTCACTCTCTCTCTCTCACACGCACGCACACACACGCAAAAAGCATTTACTGGTTGAGTATTTTATCCCCATCACCATTTTTGCTGCCTATGGAGTTTTCTCCAACATATGGTTCAGAAACCTAATTAGCTCACTGCATTAACTGAGCTTTCTTTTTTCAACACAGATTTTATTGGGAACTGACATCTGTAAAAGGCACAATCTCATTTAGCATGAGAGCTCTACTGCTTTGTCTTTATCTCGAAGGGTTTCTGGGTTTTGTTTTTTAATGATGCTTTAGCTATAAACAGCAGGAGTTAGGATACAGAGGGAAATAGATCCTTTTATATACTGCAGTCAGGTTTCAACATATGGTTTCCCCCTCTCCAATCACCACCTGGTCTCTTTTAGCATCAACCATCCACCGCCACAGACTGTCACTCTGTCTTTCCATGACTTCCAATCCATCAGTGTTGATGACTTCTTGTCAGCCCTTCTCCTTCTCCTTCATTGCTATGGTTATTGATTCTGTACAGATTTCACTCTCCTCCACCCTGGACTCTTTTGTCCTCCTCCCCCATCACGAGGTCTGCTCTGCCAATCTCTAACATCTGCTTTGGCAGAATTCCTGTGACCAGGCTGACTTCCTCCATTACAACTTCATTCTCTTCCTTAGTTCTGACGTCTTCCTAGCTAAACAGCTCTATTTCTCCAGTTTACTTGAATCCGACGTCTTCAGTCCCAACTGCGTTTTTGCCACCTTTGACTCATTCTTCAGGCCCCCCCCCCTCCTGCCATCAGTTCACTCTCCTCACACAATTTTGTCAATTTCTTCTAAAAGAAAACTGACAAAATAGGTTGCCTTGTTCCTGTCCTTAGCTTGCATTTTTCCCCTTGTCTTGTTACCACTTTCTTCTCCATTCCCTGGTAACGAACTGAAGTTTCTCTTCTGCTCTCCTCCTTTAACTCCTCCACTTTTCCCAGTGATTCCATCCCTCTTCTGTTCTTCGTCATGCCCACTTTTATACCCTCCCTTATTCTTCTCCTTAACCTATTCACACTCCTTAAGCCAGTGTGGACGCCCTAAGTCGACCTAATGCCCTAGGTCAACCTAATTGGCCTACAGGCCGAGAGACGGGCTGGGGAGAAGGGAGCCTGGCTCGGGGTTGCCGGCTCCTTGCGCAGCAGAGGAGCCCCAGCCGCAGGGAACCACCATGGCCACGGGGCTCCCTGCATAGCAGAGGAGCCCCAGTTGCAGGGAACCCCCACAGCGCCAGGGCACCAGTCGCATGGGGTTGCTGGTTCCCCATGCGGCAGAGGAGCCCTAGCCGTGGGGAAATCTCTGTGGCTGCTACCACGCAGAGTTGCTGGCTCCCCATGTGGTAGTGGAGCCCCAGCTGCAGGGACCCCCTTGCAGTCCCCAGGCTCCAGCCGCGCGGGGGTTTCCAGCTCTGGCAACCCTTCACAGCTGGAAACCCGGGGCCACGGCGGGTTCCCTCACCACTTGAGTCCCGGCCAGGGAGTTCTCCATCGACCTAACCTGCATGTGTGGACACAGCCAGTTGACTTAAGAGTCTAGTGTAGACTCTCTAAGTCGACTTAACAAGGTCGACTTAACAGAGGCAACTTAACTTGAAAAATGTAGACATGGCCTCTGTGTCCTCACATCCAAAGTTATGTCTAAATTTTACTGGTTCTTTCGGCATAAGATCTTTAAGAGAGAGATTTTTTTGATCCATCTACACCGCTAAATATCCTGTCCAGGATCTGATCATCTCACTCTTTGCTTACTGCAACATTTTTCTCTCTGACCTTCATAAATACAGTCTTGCATGCTCATATCCATTCAGAATGCTGCTGCAAAGATCATTTCCCTAGCCATAGGTTTGACCACGTCACCTCTCTTTGCATTCTTCCACTGCAGCTACCTCCTCTATCACAACAAATACACGCTACCACACACCTTTATGCTTTTTTCCCATGCTGCTCCTCACTGCCTATGTTGATTGATATTGTCTCATTATTTCCACGTACTGCCCCATCTGTATCCATCAGTTCATTGCCTCTTCTACTAAGGGCTTGTCTACAATCCTGGCTCTGCATTGATCAATGCAGTGAGACCGATTGAGCGGGTCATGTAGATCTGCTCAATCAATGGGGATGTGCGTCTCCTGTCGATGCATCTGTGTGAAGATACCGTGTACATCAACATAAGTATGTCAAGAGTACATTGATTTCAACCACTAGTGTGAACCAGCCCTTAGATTGTAAACTCTTTAGGGGAGGGGCCGTGTTTTTGTTCTGTATTTGTCCCGGCTCATGTCTAGGGCTCTTATGCTCTGTGGCAATACAAATAATAAATAATAAGAAGAATGGTAGCTAGGAGCCATAATCTGTTTAGCCAGATTACTCCTCACTAATACAGTTTGGTTGTTGTTTTTTTTTGTCTTGTGAAATGGGCTTGCTGATACATGTTTATTTCAGCACCTACCCAAACAATACCTGCAACAAAGTAAACTTATTTCCACTAGTTTAAACCAAGTAGTTAGGCTTAACATATAGGTAGGAGAGAAGAGCACTGTAAGTTGTCTCTTGTTACATATAACTATCCGTGGCCGAACAGCAACATTACATTTACTAACTCTGTTCGTAGGCATGGGGGAGGCCTCCATTTTATAGCATTTTGGACCAGATCATGCCTGTCCTTTACATGGCTGCATAAATAGGATAGAGAATGTAAGGAATCTTTTCAGCCCCTTCCCTCTCTACACAAGGGCCATGGACATTGTAATCTGTGCAATTTCCCCAGTTCAGATGCTGTTTCCGCCAGCACCCCTGTGAATGTTATAGCCATTCCAGAGATGTGGGGCTCCTGTTCTTCACATCTCCTCTCCACTAACCAGTGGGGTAGGCCAGTCACAGTGTACACTGCAAAACAAAATGAAGCCTACCCAAGCTGTTTTTCCCTTTTTTTCCTATAGGGGGAACACAGGGCTAGTTTTTTCAGTGTAAGCCTTCTGGTTCTGGGGTTTACATGGGTCATTAATAACATACATACGAATTTAAGTGATAGAATCATAGAATAATAGGGTTGGAAGGGACTTCACGAGGTCATCTAGTCCAACCCCCTGCTAAAAAGCAGGACCACTCCCCCTAAATCACCTCAGCCAGGGTTTTGTCTAACCGAGCCTTAAAAATCTCCAAAGATGGAGATTCTACCACCTCCCTAGATAGCCCATTCCAATGCCTCACCAGCCTCCTAGTGAGAAAGTTTTTCCTAATATCCAACCTTGACCTCCCCAGCTGTAATTTGAAACCATTGCTCCTTGTTCTGTCCTCTGTTACCCTCGAGAACAGCCTAGCTCCCTCCTCTTTGGAGCAACCCTTCAAGTAGTTGAAGGATGCTATCAAATCTCCCCTCAGTCTTCTCTTCTGTAGACTAAATAAGCCTAGTTCCTTCAGTCTCTCCTCATAAGTCATGTGCCCCAGCCCCCTAATCATTTTTGTTGCCCTCCGCTGGATTCTTTCTAATTTGTCCACATCCTTTCGGTAGTGGGGAGCCCAAAACTGGACATAGTATTCCAGATGCGGCCTGACCAGTGTCGAATAGAGGCGAATTATCACATCCCTCGATCTGCTGGCAATACACTTACTGATGCAGCCTAATATGCCATTGGCCTTTTTGGCAACAAGGGCACACTGTTGGCTCATATTCGTCTTCCCGTCCACCATAACCCCCAGGTCCTTTTCTACAGCACTGCTAGTTAGCCGATCGGTCCCCAGCCTGTAGCAGTGCATGGGATTTTTCCATCCTAAGTGCAGGACTTTGCACTTGTCTTTGTTGAACCTCATGAGGTTTCTTTCGGCCCAGTGTTCCAATTTGTCCAAGTCTCCCTGGATCCTGTCCCTGCCCTCCAGAGTACCTACCATTCCCCCCAACTTGGTGTCATCCGCAAACTTACTAAGCACGCAGTCTATTCCATCATCAAGATCATTAATGAAGATGTTGAATAGAACTGGCCCCAGGACCGACCCCTGGGGCACTCCACGCGTTACTGGTTGCCAACCAGACATCGAGCCATTGATTCCTACCCGCTGAGCCCGTTGATCTAACCAGTTTTCGATCCACCTTACGGTCCACTCATCCAACCCATACTTCCTTAACTTGCCGACGAGAATGCTGTGGGAAACCGTATCAAAAGCCTTGCTAAAGTCAAGGTATACCACGTCAACGGCTCTTCCCGCATCCACAAATCCAGTCATCTCATCATAGAAGGAGATCAGGTTGGTCAGGCATGATTTGCCCTTGGTGAATCCATGTTGACTGTTCCTGATCACTCTATTGTCCTCCAAGTGTTTCAGGATGGATTCCTTGAGGACCTGCTCCATGATTTTCCCAGAGACTGAGGTGAGGCTGACCGGTCTGTAGTTCCCCGGGTCCTCCTTTTTCCCTTTCTTAAAGATAGGTACTATATTTGCCTTTTTCCAATCCTCCGGGACCACCCCCGTTCGCCACGAGTTCTCAAAGATAAGTCATTGTGCTTCTGACTTCAGTCCTAACCCTAGATCCTCACCTAGTGGTCGTTTTGTCCAACTGTGAACTGAGTAAGAATCTCAGAATGTAGCCCTCTGTTTCAGGGCCAAGTAGGTGAGAGAAGGCTTCGGTTGCCATTTGGTCAAGAAGCTACATGATAACCCTGTGCATGGACAGCCACGTTTGGCAGTAGATGGAAACATGCCATGTCAGACAAATGGGAGTATTTACCATTACAAAGCGCTGAGGAAAGAAGACACCACAGATTTTCAGATGAACATTTCAGACTCATTTGTTAGAGCCGGCAGGTGCAGGAGCGATAAGTTCGTAGCTTGATTGCTGTCTGCCATATCAGTCTGCCTAGATTTAAGCAAACAACAAACAAAACAAAACAAATAAAACCCTTAAGAGGAGATTCTTTTCTTTAAAGATAGCTGAGTGGTGAGATACATTGGGCCTTACCTGTCTTCCGTTATCACATGCTGTGCTGCAGACGCTGCCTGACGATAGCTATATTCTGTAGCTGCATTAGCCCTTGTTGCCAGCCCATAGAGTGCATCATTCTCTCCAAATTCAACATGGCCATTGCATTAGGCCCAGCATGATTCATTGGCCCACAGTCAATCAGGAAATAGTCACACTGATACGCTGGAAATTTTAACTATGACTGATCCTTCAGAGTTTATGCAAGGAGCCCTCATCTCTCTCCCTCGTTGCACCATTTGCATAGGGACTATTTGCAATTCTAGTTCCACGTGCAATAGCTTCCTGCGAGGCACGATGCACCATAAAGGGTTTAAAAAAAAAAAAAAGCAGCAGAGTAGGGGCCATTTCTCCTGCACTTCTCCAGGGCTGGCGCAACGGTGCACTTCTCAGGATCAGTCTGAATATCAGGAAAATGTACGCCTTTAATGTGTAACTTAATAGAAGAACTGTTCTATGATGACAATGGTTTCACTGTGAGAGGGTTCTACGTTACGTAGGTTTAAATGAAGTTGATTATACAACAGAATCCCAGAAGAGCCTGAAGCCCAAAATAGCTTGTGTTTTACTGTGAGTTTACGTCCAGCCCTTCTCTTGAATAAGCACTTTTATGATCAGAGGTTAGTTAAGTTTAATGTGGAAATAAGCAGCTTTTCTTTATATTTTTGGGACTCTGTCCTTCTGTCATTATCTGTTTTGTCTTTCATGGTGAAAGAGAAATGATATTTTTCATTGTGTATGCGCACACAGGCACATAAATATATCTGTATGTGTATGCACACACACACAGAGGCATAAAAAAGTTACAATAGTAAAGTTGCACAGTTAAGCTCTTAAATAGCCAGGAATTGTGAAAGACGATCATGATGCTGTCATTCTTGTTCAGACTCTTGTCATTTCATGATTTGATTACTGCAGTCTCCCCATGCCTATTGCAACCTTGCTTCTCCCAAATCAATTCCAAATGCTTCTCCGAATATTTTCCTAGCTAGTCACTTCATCCACTTTAATGCTCCCGATTAGAGTCCCTCCACTGGATTGCTGTTCTCCTGAGCATCAAACTCAAGCTTCTTATCTTCAGAACTTAGCCCCACTCTACCTGGAATACTGTGTCCAGTTTTGGGCTCCCCACTACAGAAAGGATGTGGACAAGAGTCCAGCAGAGGGCAACAAAAATGATTAGGGGGCTGGGGCACATGATGTACGAGACGAGCCTGAAGGAACTAGGCTTATTTAGTCTGCAGAAGAGAAGACTGGGGGGGAGGATTTGATAGCAACCTCCAACTACTTGAAGGGATGCTCCAAACAGGAAGGAGCTAGGCTGTTCTCAGTAGTAACAGAGGACAGAACAAGGAGCAATGGTTTCAATTTGAAGCTGGGGAGGTCGAGGTTAGATATAAGGAAAAACTTTCTCACTAGGAGGGTGGTGAAGCATTGGAATGGGTTACCTAGGGAGGTGGTGGAATCTCCATCTTTGGAGATATTTAAGGTCCGGTTGGACAATACCCTGGCTGGGATGATTTAGTGGGAGTGGTCCTGCTTTTAGCAGGGGGTTGGCCTAGATGACCTCATGAGGTCCCTTCCAACCCTATGATTCTACCTGAATCAGAGTAACTTAGCATGATGTCAGTGGATACTTTCACTTTGCCAGAGTTCCCCCTCCAAAGCTCACCAATCAGTTTCTCCCATTTTCTCCTACATTGCCCTTAATCATGGGAAGAATTCCCTGATAAAGCTACTTAACTTACCTTATCTTACTTCAAATCCCTTTTCATCTCTGCTTTGGAATCTAAAAAGGTCAACCTACTGATCATGGCTAAAAAAGCACTTTAACCCTCTTCCCCTGCCTTACTTTTCCTAGTTTTACTAACTTGCCCATTCCCACTACTCCCAGCTCTTCCTCTATCACCATTTAATAAAAATGAACAGAAAACCAAATATGGAAATGACAAAGCTATACCAATTTTTCATTTTATTCATTGGCTTGAAAGTTGCATGATGGTCCTCTACCTTCATCTATTTTAGGTCTTTTAGACTGCAAGCTTACAGGACAGGTGTTCTCTCTTCCCTGTGTAATGACACAAAACCAACTGGGGCCTTTGGGCCCTACCATAATATATGTTTATTATTACTAGTAAAGTCATGCCTATGCACAAGGGAGCAGAGTTAAAACTTCATGTATAAACAAAAAGCTTTGATATTTACTGACTTTTTGAATGTTGTAGCCCTATATAAATAATTACATTATAAACTACTTGAGGGTATATATTAGCTTATCATATAACAATATGACAACATTCTCCATTTGGCCTAGTGCCTAGCAAGACACGAAGGTGTGTGATTAATATAGAGTAGTTCCACACGCTCTGACATGCCCTGGTGCTTAATTAAAATGTAATGTTCTCTTTGGAGCTTTATTTTTTCTAATTCACTGATGCCAACATTCTTCTCACTGGTCAGAGTCCTCAGAGAAGTAGGTATGTGGTATAAGCGGGAAAAGGAGAAAGAAAATGTTTTGATAAGCGCCAAAACCAGGAATGAGCACATAGTAGGATTGGTTAAAGAGTCAGCCGTCCTGCCCCCACCTCCTCAAAACAAAAAGGACAGTAACCAGATCTGTTTCTTAGAATTTTACATTGGGAGGACAGCAGTTTCCTCTCTTCGCCAAGTGAATGAAATACGGTCATGAAAATTCCTGTCAAATTCCCATTGCATGTTATATGTAATATCCAGCCCTGATTACTTCAGTCTATTGATAGATTCAACATTTCTTTCCTTAACAAAAGCAATCCTCATTTCCCTTTCTTCTTCGTATCAAATTTTGAATGCTTAGGGTAACATGGTTCTTGTAAATTGAAGTACTTACATCACCAGCTAGAGCAAGACAAGTACAGGCATTAATACAAACTATGCCCACTCAGGTCTGCCAGTGTCTCTTATTCCTGATGTGCCATCACCTTTCTAGTTTATCTGTGGCAGTCTCTGTGCAGAAACACCCAGTCATCCCAGACTTTGTGCAGGAGAGTGTTCCACGAGGAAAGAGACTCTCTTTCCCTGGCAATGTCAGCAGCTATGTTTATAAAATTGTTACCTACTGGAATTGATACTTCCATCAGCATTACAGTGCAAAAATACATTGTCCCAAGTCCCATTGAAGCAGTTGGAAAGCCTTATGCTATTGCAGCACTGGACACTTGAAACTTAGAGCAGGAAAACTCTTCTGTGCTCTCAATTCTGCCCTGGTGGGCCCAGGCCATGAGGAGGAGGAAGCTGCCTGAGTCAAATGCAGAGGGGACAAGAACTGGACCTAGAGGTGGGTACTTGTTGGAGAGTGTAGATAGGAGCAAGGGTCCTGGTGAAGGACACTGGGACTGGAATGAGGCAGGAGATTGCATTTGGCTGGGCAGGGAGAGTGGGAATCTGGGGAGGAAGGGAAGATTGAGATAGGGTGAGGAACCAGATGGGGGGAGTGAGACTAAGAATGGTTGGGCAAGGAGGTTGGGACTGTGAGCCAGTGGCGAGTTAAGGAAACTGGAACAAGGGGGTTGGGGGGAGAGTCTGGGATGAGGATCTTAGAGAGAGAGACTGAGACAGGGAGCTGGGATGGGGAAAAGATTACAACTCAGATGGGGAACCCCAAAGGAGAGACTGACTATCTAGAGGAAGAGGGTTACTGGAGAAGAAGAGGCAGAACATGTCGGAATGAACAGGGGCAGAAGTGTCAGGCTTTTGGGGGAGAACATTGTCCAAAGTGTGTGTGCCCACTAGAAACACTCCGTTTCAGAGACTAGAATAGAACCTGAAATTCTGGAGAGACTCTGGTTCTCTGCTTTCAGTAAACATCTGTGAAACCCACTGGCAACGTTTGCGTCCCAGGCCCCTCCAGTGCCGGTCCACACAGAGAATGAAAACCTACCATTGCTATCAGTTACTCCATTAGCTCAAGTAGCAGAGACTTTTTTGTGGATATAAAAGTTCTAACCTTGCTGATGACCCAAAGGAGTTTAAATGTGATGCCACATGATGGAATTTTCAATTTTCTCTATTCAAACTATCAAAAATGCCCACAAAAATACATTTAAATTAACATTCAGGTGACAAACTGAAGCATACAAAAGTGAAAAAATGACAGCATTAAGGTTCCCTGAGCTCCCTTTCTGCATATGCTTTCAGAGGCAGTCTGTCTCATTTACAAGGACAATTGACCAGATTACCATAGTCAGCCAGCTTTGGTATAGACACCCTCCCAATGTAAACATAATGATCCAATGCCAGTAGTTTGTGGGATCTGATGAGGCATTGAGCTGAATGGCATTCAGCTTTGAGATCTCAACTAAACCAATGAAATTGTCCTGTTGGCTCAGTTTGGTAAATCCCTGTAGCTGATGGCTGATCTGGTCAGCCAAGACGCAGTGTGCTCTGGTCTGATTCTGAATCTGGAAAAAACTGTGCCCCTGGCCATTATCATCAAGCATCCTGTAGCTTCACATAGCTCTATACATACCTGTCCAGATGAGATGTCAGGCAGGTCGCAACTATACAATATCAGGGCATATGCAGTGTTGGAGGATGGTTGAAAGATGTGAATACTCATAGAGCACCAACTGTTGCCATGTTTGGGTCCCTTTTGCAACCTCTGCAGGGACGTTGTGATGGCAAGCTTGCTAAGAAGCTGTGCATCTGTACCAACTATCTTGTATGGAAATGAATTATGGGCACTGGAGGAAGGCTAAAGAAAATTGGAAACATCAATCCAATGTTCATCATCTTTATCAGCTGCTCTATATCCAGTGATAGGACAAGATCAGATATGATGCTATTCAAAGCTGAACATAGCAACTGCTTCCATCTGCACTAGTTTGGTTTTGGTGGCTTTCTTAGTGTGAACATATTATTAGAAAGGAAAACCAACAAATTCAAAGATGTGTACATAGGAATACTGCTACATGGCTGCTAATGACATGGACATCAGAAGTTTCTGTGACCCGAAAAGGCTGCCAGCGATGGATGTAAGCGGAGTATACTACTTTAGGCATCTTGCCAGAGATTGATCTGGGTGGTGCTTGAATTGCAAGAGGCCATATCCCTTTGGGCTTTGACATGGTGACGTTCTGACACTGTAGGCTATAATCTCTGTGGCTCAGTTCCCCATGTTTAAACTGGGGATAATACCACTGCCTCCTCACATGCAGGTGTAGTTCAAATAAATTAATCTGAGATAAATAGAATGAAATTCAATAAAGATAAGTGCCAAGTACTCCACTTAGGGTTGAACAACCCATTGCACACACCCAAAATGGGCAATAACTGTCTAGGACGGAGTATTGCAGAAAGGGTTCTGGGTGTAATAGTGGACCACAAGCCAAATATGAGTCAGCAGTGTAACACTGTTGCAAAAAAAAAGCAAACGCCATTCTGGGGTGTATTAACAGGAGTATTGTTAGTAAGACATGAGAAGTGATTCTTCCACTCTACTCTGCACTGATTAGGCCTCAGCTTGAGTACTGAGTCCACTTTTGGGCACCTCATTTCAAAACGGATGTGGAGAAAATGGAGAAAGTCAGAGAAGGGCAACAACAATGATTAGAGGTCTGGAACATTTGACCTATGAGGGAAGATTGAAAGAGCTGGGTTTGTTTAGTCTAGAAAAAAAGGAGACTGAGAGGGGATATGGTAACAGTTTTCAAATACCTAAAAGGTTGTTATGAGGAAGAAGGAGAAAAATTCTTCTCCGTAATCACAGGTAATAGGACAAGAAGCAACGGGCTTAAATTACAGCAAGGGAGGTTCAACCTAGACATTAGGAAAAAATTCCTAACTGTCAGGGTAATTAAACACTGGAATAAGTTACCTCAGCAGGTTGTGGAATCTCCTATATTGGAGGTTTTTAAGAGCAGGTTAGACAAACACCTGTCAGGGATGGTTTAATGGGGGTACTTGGTCCTGCCATGAGTGCAGGGAACTGGACTCGATGACCTGTCATGGTCCCTTCCAGTTTCTTATGATTCTATATGAAGCACTCAGATACTATAGTCAGGAACACCATAGACAAGTCCATGAGGAAATTAATATTTCTGCATTCAGAGAGGGCTTGAATAATATTCAGTAAATAAATGACCACAAATTGAACAACGAGCATAAAACAAAATATTTTCCAACAGAAGGTTGCTCCATTGGAAAATAACAATCCATTGAAAATACACATATGGTTGGGGGTGTGTTGATTTCATTGAACCTTTCAATGGAAACCTGTCAGGTTTCTTGCCAGCTTGTGTAACCTCCGGGTCAGCTAAAATTCATTTAATTGCCCTTCTCCAGTGCCTCACAGAAATCAATCCCTATGGAGAAAGCAACTGGAGACCCAGGATCCAGTCTGTATGGGACTCACAGCAAAGATCGCTCAAAGTTACCCTCCCACATTAAAATACTAAAAACAAACATAACAATGAACTTTATTAACTACTAACTAAATAAACCTTATCCTAAGAAAACAAAATACAATTAACCAAGAACAATCCCTACAGAAACTCCCGCATGAAAGATACCCAAGAGTCTCATAATCCAGGGGGAGTTCACCCAACTCTCAGCTACAGTCTCTGTTCCAGTGAAGAGGCTTGAGTGGCAAGAAATAGCTGTCCTCTTCTTCTTCCTTTGCAGGAATCTTCTGTAGCATTCCATGCAGGCTTTTCCTCCTCCTTTGCAACCAGCCCTCAGTCACATATGCATGTCTGCAAAGTCTGTTGCAGATGACTCCATTAGAGGGAGAAAACATCTTGTTCACTCCTGGCTCAGCTTCTCTCCTGAAAACTGAGCACATGGGCTTTTCTCAAAAACAGCTCTAGCCTGCCCTCTGCACAGACTGCTGCTCTCACATGATCTGCCTGACCACACATCACACCAGCAGGGCACCTTGTGGAGCAAGCTCAAAAATGCTACCACTCCCTGTTTCTAGAAGTTTCTCGTTGTAGGTAGCTAATCTGCCCAGCAACTGTAACCCACCCTCAGCAGGTCTCTTAAAGAGATAGCCTTTTCAGGCATATGGGTTACACTTGCACACCTTATAGGCTACCGCAGAGCTGGAACCATGGAAGCCCCAGCTCAAGCAGGAGCTTTCCGGGCTACAAGCGTCTCAGTAGGCCACTAGGTAGGCAGCAAGCACTCCCACCAGCTCTGGGAGCCTCATCAAGTTCTTTTTGCAAAGGTCAAAATGGAATGTTGTTGCCATCTTTCTAAATAAAATATTGGACTCCTCCCATTCTGCCAGAAATTTTGAAGTTGTGAGTTTTTGTTTCAATGTGGAACACTTTTTAAGTTTGAAATTTCCTATAGAATGGTGATTTGGGGTTCCCATCAGCTGTAGTCTATACCCTTGTTCCCTGCTGAGCAGCTAACAGCACAGCAGTTTAGGCCTATTCCAATTTCCATTGGTATCATGCATCAAGTGTCTTAAAAGGGACTGGTTTGACCTCTGCAGCATGATCCCGGCTGTACTCCCAGATTTCTGTGTGGCAATCTGTAATGGATTTCATACAGTGTAGAGCCATATTGACTCCCCCTGGGTTTCCACAGCAGCTGCTACTGACAGCCACATAGGATCCAGAACATGGCAGTTATGGCTTCTGCAAGAAGTATGGTGCTCTTAGAGGGGAAATGAAGTATTGGAGCAGTATGCAGTTAAGAACAGTCCATGTTGATGGCGCCTTCCTCCCCAAACCTGGGGGAGCTCCTACATAGATATTGGAGATGCACAGGGTTTTAATATCTCTCCCCTTCTCACTGTGGTTCTCTCATACCCCACCCCCGAAGGAGTCATTTACTAGAAATTCCAAGAGAGGAACTTCACTGAGTTTTCGTGCCCCTATTGCCCCCTTTCATGGCTTTCTTCATAATGGGGGTGATCTGTTTTTGTGTTTAACTGTGCAGGATGTATCAGTCATATTTGTGGTGATATTACTGGTCTGAAAGAGGGAGGTCTATTTCCCATCCTTTGTTCTCTGTAATAGAGTATGCATTGCGATGTAGTGTGTGCTGCAAAGTGAATTATGGTAAATTTCCTAAAGGACAAAAATGTTAATAGATATGACAGAATGTAGTTGGGAGGGAAAAGGGGAATCACATCCATTATCAATGCCCTTTGCTCCTCGGGGAAGAGAATAAAAAGGAATTGTCTCTGCATGCCTTGAAATCTTCCAAGGAAGGTTGAACATCACCCCCATCTAATGAGAAGAGCTCTCAACATTTTTAGAGCAGTCTCTGCTCAATAAAAGGAACAACGCTTGCTCAGGAGCAGTGTCCTTTGAGGTTGTTTCATTTAATATTTCCCCTATGTTATTTTAGTTTACGTAGTCAGGAGACAAAATGATAATCTGCAAAGTCTCATCTTCACAAAGGACACTTTTAGTCCAGACCTCCTTTTTGTAAAACTCACTACCCCACAAGGAAGGGGATTTAGCTTTTCAGATCTCAGCTCATTTACTCTAAGGAAATGATTCACAGCCTTTCTTTATTCCAACAGAAATGCTACATCAGCATTGAGAAGAACAAAGCATTTACTCCATGTCTTAGACAATCCGTCAGGCGTATTTTAGAATATACTGAGGCCCATATAAAAATCTGTTACCACTAATTTTACTGACTGAAAAAAAGGAGGGTCAAATATATATATATATGATTTGCTACTAAGCAACCTCTATGTGAGGGCATCTTCCCCTTGATTTTTTTTCTTTTCTTCAGATCTGAGCGTTTAATATTGTAGGAGACCAGGAAACTGTAAATGGGGGAATGTGTCTCGTGACAATGTGTAAAATATTTGCAAAAACATCATTAGCAAATATTTTCATTCCCTTGTTCGGAGCCATTTTGCAACATTCAGTATTGGCAGGCTTACTGTATCTCAGAGCAAAGTGGAGCTGATAGCCAAGATAAAGCCAATTAATACTGAATGAGCGAGCTTTATAGTTAGAAATCACGCATTGGCTGGGTTTTTGCTGCCGCTATTATTTCACAGTAATCTTAATGAAATTCCCCTTTTAGTTTCTATTTGATTTATGTCAAGGGACCAACTGAATTATACCACAGAAATATATATTTGCTCTACACTTTCATTCTTCCTGCTGCAAGCATTTATTTTGGTGTGATGCAGGCTATCCTACATTTATAAGGTATAAACCTCTAAGAGAGTCATAGCACAGATTGCTGAAGATGGTGCTATGGATTATATATTCTCAGGAGACCTAAATGGCTAGAATGTATTCTACTGCTCTTTCCCTGTTATTGCATGTTTTGCTTTGATAGACGCGTGAGCAAATGAAAGGCTTGTTATTGATTTCTGTGCAGATGTTAATAATTTCCATGTAGCTCTGCTTTGGTATGGCAGTTACTGATGTACAGAATTTGACATCTTAATTATTCCTGGATTGGAAGGGGGTGAACTAAATTGATAAAGCAGCCTTTTATCTCTGGATCTGTGTGTTCAAAGCTGGCTTAGGTCAAAGTGAAATGAATGAGGCTGCCTGTGTCTAATCCTTATGGACATCTGTTTACAACTCAAAGCCACCACATAGTCTTGAGTGTGTCAGGAAGCAGAAGAAACAAGAGAGATTCTGTTCTTTTGGTATCTCTGATCCAGTTGAGACCAAAAAGAAGTGGAAATCTCATGAGAGGCATAACTTATGAGCTTTCCAGCCTTACTTAAAGAACAAAGATGGCCAGCTATTCCTCCCAACTTTGGGATGTTTAACCAATCCAGAAGAGACCTATGAGGCTTTTGATGTTTGTCCAGCCATCAACTGAACCCTCAAAGTTTGGATCAGCATACAAAATTCTCCAACCTTTGAGAGTGTTTAACAGATGAGTGGGCACGTACGTACATGCTGCACAGGTCATCAACAGCAAATGAACCCAGGACCTTCAACACCAAGGATCCGACCCAAAGCCTACTGAAGTCAATGGATAAATTCTGAAAGTACAAGCTCCTAACACTAGAGTTAAAAAAACAAATCCTTTTGTAGTGAGTAAATAAAGTGGAGACTTTGTAATCTCCACTTCCAGCATTACAAGCAGTGTATAATACTCAGTCCCAGGATTTTCAGGGCCCTTTTCTTGATTTAGCTTTCCTTCCCTAGCATTTTTAGAAAAGTACATCTTTTTAGATTTTCACCACTTCTCAGGGCATTGCTGAGAGGCATCATATCAAGTGGCACTGCTCCAGCCAACATGTAAATTAATGGTAAGTAACTGGTGCCAATTCTGAAACAAGAAACAACATTGACTGAATATAGAAATTTACAAACCTTCATAAATAAGACTTCATGAAAAAAATCTCTCAAACATTATATATATTATATGTATATATAATTTAACATCTAGCTAGTTTGCTTCCTCACAACTGATGAACGTGTTTGGTAGGAATCCTGCTATCATCTTCATAACTCAAAGAATATCCGTATAGGCTAGAGAAGTCACCTATGCTTCTTTCCCTGCTTGTTCATCACACATCATGGCCATGTTTATTCCAAAAGGAAAGATGCAGTAAGTCCTTTTATGGGCTTGATGAAGCCATCTGGATTGTTCTGAGCGCAGGTGTTGAGAGTCTTGGAGGCAAACTGGGATTCAGTACAAACCAGGGCCAAGAGTGACTGAGAGTCCTAAAGAGATGGCCTCCTTGCTCTTAGGCTACGTCTACACTGATGGTAGTAAATTTGCCGCCATCAGATCAGTCTTTCCAGATCGGCTTAGCAGTCAGTTAAGACCTGCTAAGTTGATCTGGAGATTGCCTTAATAAAACCACGCAAGTGGCGTAGCTCTGCATCAATGGGAACACATTTGTTGGTGCAGTGCAGAGAAGACACCGTGCTGAAGGGGAGTTAGGAAGTAGACAGGAGTTACACAAGCTATTACGTAACTCCCAGCAACTGCCACCAAATTTCGCTACCATTGTAGACTTGGCCTTAGTGTTGGTACAGCTAGGGGTATAATCGCTGATGACCAAACACGGGTGTCCCTCAAGGTCCCATCTAAGCCTCTACTTAACAAAGCTGGGCACTGAGTCCCATGAAGGAGACTCAAAGCTTTCCTGAAAAAAGAAAAACAAAAGAATTGTAAATGTCTGGACATTTTACTTGTAAGGCTAGCTAGGAACATGTAAACTGACGCAAACTGAAAGCTAAGTCTCAAGGACATAGGCCTGGTCTATACTGAGGGATTAGGTTGATGTAACGCTGCTTACTTTGACCTTCTACAGCCTGCGTACACACTCACGCAGCTGGAAGGTTGAATTAAGTGGTGTTACAAGTCGACTTTGTAAATCCACCCCTCCAGGAGGCGTAGGGTTATGGGCAAATTTAGTAATTCACCCTAACCCCAGTGTAGAAACTGGCCTCCGGCTGCCGACTCAGCAGCCTGCCCGCAGGGGCTGCCGACGGCCCCCACAGCCCCCCATCAGGGCTGCCGCCGGCACCTGCAGCCCCACTGCTAGGGCTGCTGCTGGCGCCCGCCTGTGGACACTCTCCTCCAGTTTTATTATATCGATGTATTAACATTGACTTCAGATGGCGCCCCCAGTGTGGACATGGCCATAGAGTGAGGTTCTAGCTCTGCATTATTTAAGTTTGGTTTGAATCTCCAATACTCATCTCACCAACCTTAGGCCAGCCTTGTGCATGATGATGTGATCATGTTACATTTGGGTGGTTACATCTGTACGGGAAGGAGCAAAGAACTCTTTCTCAGCCCTCCAGAAAGTGCTAAGAATGGCTCTGCTTGGCATCAGGTTTTGGACCTCTGTGTGTGCCTACTATGTTGTGACCACAGCAGCTTGTTTCTCCCAATAATGCCTTTGTTGCACGAATGAGGGACACAATGGAAAGTCCGTACAGCTCATCGCCATGCACCCTACCGTGCCGACCACTCAGAGAAGAGAGGGACAGAAGAAGAGTCAAACTACTGCTGCACTACATTCTGTCCCTTCCCTCGCCATGGGAGACTCAGTGACCCAGCTGGCTATCAGCTTAGGAAACAGGCTCCACACACCAGCTGGGGGAGACACCTTCAATACCCACTTCAGTACCCCAAGGGGATCAATTTCCAACTGATCACCCAGCCCACATCCATAGGGAACATGCGTATACAGCTGTAGGCAGCAGGATGACCCTTCTGCCACCAGCAGAGCCTGAAGGACAATCTGTCTGCCCACACAGTTGCTGCTGTAAGGTAGAGATAGGGCAGTCACACAGAGGGAACTCCGTGATCTACTGGCTAGGGGCAAGCCTAGTAGGTTGAGAGGTGTTGGGCTGGAGTGATGCATGGAAGGAAGAAAAGTTTTAGAAGAAGGAGATGCTGGAATTGTTGTCATGGGAATTATTTATTCAAGAAATGCCACATTAATTGTTGATTTAGACAGAACGTATTTGAGGCAATGCCTTTTATACTGGTAGCCCATCACTTCCCACAATATTAAACCAGTAAGATTGAGGGGGTTATGCTCGTAACATTGTCTTGTGGTAAAAATAATTGTCATGTATGCTATGTCCTATTCCCATTATAATCACAGGCCTGAGGGATAAAGTGTCAGGATTTCAAAACCTGGCCTATTCAGAGAGAGGGAGTGAACAGCAAGAACAGAAGACGGCACAACCTGATTCCAGTCTCTGTTAAGGCAAATGGCTAATATAAATGAACAATTATTCAAATTCTCAAGGCCTGATCTTTCTCTGATTTTCACCAGTTTACCCTATTGTAATTCCTGGAGTTAACTGGAGTTACTTGCAAATCAAATCAGATGTTTTTCTAGATCTGCTCTAGGAATTATTTTGGGGATGTTTTATAGCCTGTGTTATAGAGGAGGTCCAGGTGATCACAATGGTGCTTTCTGGCCTTGGAATCTGAGTTATCCTGGTGGATGAGAGGAGAAGTGGGGCCTCTGTCTGTCTTCCTTTGCCGTCACCATTTGTTTTTATGATGTAACATTGTCTTTTACTACAGTCTTCTGGAGAGCTACTCTTTAACTAGGATTATGGATACAGGTCCTCCGTTCTTCCCTCTGTCTTTGCTGTGGCAACAGTGTTAGGGAATCTGACAGTAAAGAAGACAGGGAGGAGGAACCAAGAAAAGGAAAAAGTTCTAAATTTAGCCTAAGGGCTTTCCAGCTGGCAGAGCTGTGGACAAAATACAGTACAAACGTGGAGAATACTACTTAGTATTCCGATAAAAAGAGGGGGGAAAATCTTTTTGAGACCTGAAGTCAAATCACAACAGTCAAAAGTGAAACACAGCTCACTAATGCAGCCTTAATTCATTTTATTTTACAGAGACAGCAAGCTCACCATGTTGCTCCGGGAATCTCTGGGGAATATGAACTGCCGTACCACTATGATAGCTCACATTTCGGCAGCGGCAGGGAATTACGCTGAAACATTGTCCACCATTCAGATTGCATCCCGGGTCCTGAGGATGAAGAAAAAGAAAACTAAGGTAAGGAGATGTGTAATTCCTTGTCTTCTTGTAGAGAAAAATAAGGACCTTACAGAGCCCTTAGTGAGATGGGGAGGGCCTAAAGAGCAGTACAGAACAATATCAATATTCATAATTCCTGAGTGTATGGGGTTGCATGTATTTTATATTAGCTGTGTGGTTTAGTGTGTATAACAGAGAGTAAGGGAGTGAAAGCTTCAACTTAAGATGCAGAGGAGAGTTCAAGCACATCTCTTATAATAGCTTTCTAAGCCTAACTCCAAGTCTATCATTTAGTAGTATATAACTGGTAATGTGCTTTCTCCATTACAATTACAAGTGTAATTAAAACAATAAAGAATGTTACTTTCTTAAAAGAAATTAAGATTAATGAAGAAAAAGTTTCCCTATTTTTTCCCCATAAGAGAAACAGAATGCAAGGCAAATTCTCCACCTTTGCATAGACATGCAGATAGTCTTGTTATTTCAGTACAACAGTCTTTCTACAATAGACTAACACGGCTACCCCTTTGGAATTATTTCAGTACAGTTGGTAGATTTTTCCAAGCAGTCAACTAATAGAGATAGGATATTTCCATTTTCATGCTTCTAGGATCCTAGTTCCTTTTCTAGCCCGCACTGTTTATTTGTTATAGCAGGTGAGTTTTATGATTTTTCTTTGTGATGATGTGGATTAATGTTAAATATGGGCTGAGACCTACAAATGTACTCTATTGATACCATATCACAACAAGCTATTCACCGAAAGAGATGCACACCACAAAATGTATACCCAAGTCTGTATTGTGATCAAAATAGGATTTTCCTTTTATTTTGTGCATTATTTGTACAGTGAAGTTGAATTCTGTTTCCAGCAAAGACTTAACTATCTTTGATCAAGACTGGATCCATTGAAGGGTCTTAATGCATTCATTCAGTGTGTTCACTGGAAGGCAGCCTGATCTAGTGGTTAGAGTTGAGTCTATTTCCATTTGTTCACTATAAGACTGTGGGCAAGATCCTTGCACTTTGTGTGCCTCAGTTTCCAAATGTCTAAAATGGAGCTAATACCTCCCCAACTTTAAGTACTTCGAGATAATTAAAGGAAAAGTACAATATAACTGTAAATTCTTCTTGTTGTTGGACTTGGTTCCCTTCCCCGCCAAAGTTCATAACAATGCTATTCAGAGCACATTAGTGTTTTATATGTCATGTGTTTATGCAACACCATGCATTGTTCAGTCATTTCAGGATTCAGCTGCATCTATAGTAGGGATTCTGCTGTATGTACATTTTATGGAAGCTGTCTGTGGTTCTGACATTTCCTTTGCTCTCTCCAATCACAGTACACATCGAGTTCCTCTGGAGGTGAAAGCTCCTGTGAAGAAGGAAGAATGCGGCGGCCGACCCAGTTGAGACCCTTCCATTCTAGAAATGTAGTTGACTCAGACTTCCCTATTCTGCACTTATCAAGTGATCCTGATTATTCGTCCAGCAGCGAACAGTCCTGTGACACGGTGATTTATGTTGGCCCCAATGGCACAGCCCTCTCTGATAAGGACCTGACAGATAATGAAGGCCCCCCTGATTTTGTCCCTATAGTTCCTGCTCTGCAGAAGACCAAAACTGAAGGCAAGCTGGATGAGGTGAGTGAGACAGACTCCAGCACATCCGAGAGAGACTGCCTGAAGTGCAACACCTTTGCTGAACTTCAGGAGAGGCTGGATTGTATCGATGGCAGTGAGGAGACCAACACGTTTCCATTTGAAGAGCTTCCCGTTCAGTTTAGCACAGACCAGATGTCTAAGTGCCCTGGGTCACGCCAAGTGGCAGGTCTCAGTCATTTATCGGCATCAGATAAGGAAGATGCCACAGCCGACTGTCTGCAACCTGAGATGGAATTCAGGGAAAATATAAATGCAACCACCAGCAAAATTCAAAGAAATCACTCCCCTGTTCCTTCTTCAGCTCTCACTACCGTATCAACTCCTCCTTCTCCTAGGAGTGTCATTGGCAGCTCCAGTAATCAGCTTAGCTCTTCCCAGTTAGCTCACTGCACAAGCCTGCAGAGCAGCAGGGAAAGCCTCAACACCTGTGGCTTTGTAGAAGGCAAACCTAGGCCAATGGGTTCACCGCGTCTCGGCATTGCAAGCCTCTCCAAGACATCAGAGTACAAGCCACCAACTTCTCCTTCCCAAAGATGCAAGGTTTACACCCAGAAAGGAGTATTGCCCAGTCCTGCACCATCCCCCCTGAGCAAGGACTTGGGAATGGTATCTAGTGAACCTTTGCTGCAGCCAGAGATCCGGACCCCTCCGGTGGGAATGAGTCCTCAGATCTTGAAAAAGTCAGTATTCTCCACCAGTGGGGACTCTGGAGAGGAGACAACTCTCGATGAAGAGCAGGAACCAAATATTTCACCAGAATCAAAGAAGGAGATTCTGAGCACCACCATGGTCACTGTGCAGCAGCCATTAGAGCTGAATGGAGAGGATGAGCTGGTGTTCACCCTGGTTGAAGAACTAACCATTAGTGGGGTCCTTGAGAACGGGCGCCCAACCAGCATCATCAGCTTTAACAGCGACTGTTCTGTACAGGCTTTGGCCTCTGGGTCTAGGCCAGTTAGTATTATCAGTAGCATCAGTGAAGACCTTGAATGTTACTCCAGTGCAGCTCCTGTTTCTGAGGTCAGCATAACACAGTTCGTGCCGTTTCCAAAATTGGGACTGGATGACAAAGCCCGGGATGCTGGCAGCAGACGCTCGTCCATTAGCTCATGGCTGAGTGAAATGAGCATGGGGAGTGATGGTGAACAATCATGCCACAGTTTTGTAGCCCAGGCATGCTATGGGCATGGTGAAGCTATGGCAGAGCCCCCTATTTCTGAGTTTGCAGGTGCAGTACAGAATGTTGACATGATTTGTGTAAATGACAAGCCAAACTCAGCGACTGACAATTTGCTCATACTGTCAGAAACTGGGGAGGAAACTTTCAGTAAAGGGCAACCCCTCAAAGGTTGCAAAATATCAGCTTTGGGGAAAACTACTGTCACAATCTCAAACACAGCAAGCCTCAGTGGTTGCGAAGGCTATATCCCAATGAAGACCAACATTACCGTTTATCCCTGTATTGCTGTTAGTCCCTTTAAGGCACAAGAGACTGATGAGGCCACATCAGCAGTAACTTCAGCTGCTAAAGTTGCTCAACCCCAGGAGGAGAAAGAGTCTAGTGTTCGGAAGGATAGCAAATTCGAAGACCCTTGGCTAAAGAGGGAAGATGATGTGAAAAAAGACAGCCCAGGCACCAGCGATGGGCCACTGCTGGAAACTGCAGTTGGTCCAGCCAGCACTGAGCAGAACAAGAAACAAAGCTCGGCAGATAGGTTTAGCAGCAGCAGCGGGGAGACCTTTAGTTCCCCAGGGTCTGACAATCTAAAGAGGATTGTGGATGGTTGTGAGATGGCTCTTCCAGGTTCGGCAACCCAGAGCCCTGTTCATTCTACGGATACTCTGAAGAGTGGCAGTCTTCCTAGAGCATTCCAGAAGGTCAGCAAGCAGGAGGACATGGATGGTGTCCTCTATCACTGTGTTGCTGAGAACAATGGAGTTAGTTCTCCTACTCTTTCCCAGTCTTGTAAGGCCACCCTGGAGAGAAGAATCGCTTCTCCCAAGCATTGCGTTCTCACTCGCCCCAAAGGAACTCCTCCGCTGCCTCCTGTGAGAAAATCAAGCCTGGATCAGAAGAACAGGGCCAGCCCTCAGCACAGTGTTTGTAGCAGCAGCACTAGCAGTCCATCCAATCAACCAGTATCTTTTCCTGTCAGCTGTCCTGAGGAGCTGAATGGGAAGCAGAAGGGTTCCAGCACTGATGGCGGTACCAACAGCAGCAGCAAATTATTTAGCGCCAAACTTGAACAGCTAGCCAGCCGGACCAATTCCCTGGGCCGGTCCACTGTGAGCCACTACGAGTGTTTGTCGTTGGAAAGGGCAGAAAGCCTGGCTTCAGTGAGCTCCAAAATGAGCCCTGGAAAAGACACCACCATGCCCAGGGCAGGGAGGAGCCTCAGCCGCAGTGCAGTGTCCTCACCAACAAACTCAGGCATATCCCAGTCTGCTGGTGCCTCACCGAAGGCCAGCCAATCTAAGATATCTGCAGTCAGCAAACTCCTTTTGGCAAGTCCCAAGGCCCGAAGCTTGTCTGCCTCCACCACCAAAACACTAAGTTTTTCTACCAAGTCTCTGCCACAATCTGTGGGGCAGAGTTCGAGTTTGCCTCCCAATGGGAAGAACATGTCCTGGTCAACTCAATCCCTCAGCAGAAACAGAGGCTCTGGTCTTGCTTCAAAACTGCCCCTCAGAGCTGTCAACGGGCGGATTTCAGAACTACTTCAAGGGAGCACAAGTGCCAGAGGTTTACAGTTGCGTGGAAACTCAGACACAGATGAGCGAGGTGGCCTTCACGGAGACGAGAAACCCGCTGTTCATATGCTGCCTTCACCCTACAGCAAAATCACCCCTCCTCGGAAGCCTCACCGGTGTAGCAGTGGTCATGGAAGTGACAACAGCAGTGTCCTGAGTGGGGAGCTGCCGCCAGCCATGGGGAAAACAGCCCTCTTTTATCACAGTGGGGGAAGCAGTGGTTATGAGAGCATGATGAGAGACAGTGAAGCAACAGGGAGTGCTTCTTCAGCACAAGACTCTATGAGTGAGAACAGCAGCTCTGTGAGCGGGAGGTGCCGAAGTCTCAAAAATCAGAAGAAACGCTCAAACACAGGTATGTCCAAATGGAACATAAACTGCCAGGGCTAGCTTAATTCTTGGGAGGCCAGGCTTGCGCAGCGAGTTGTCTAGGGGAATGGCAGAAGACCTGTTGTGTTTAATGTGGCTGTTTGGAACCAGAAACAGAGTAATTCTAATGACAGCCGCTTGAGCTGTGAATTTCTTAGATTTATTTACTTGCCAAACCCTGCTCAGGTATACATTTCCTTTATGAAGAAAACGCCTCCGCAACAGTTTAGCTTAAATTATTTGTTTCAAGCTTCTTCTGGTGCATTCTTTCCTTTAAAGCAGGGCAGCTTTTATAATGGGGACTAATTTCAATTATTTAATATTATTTTTAAAGGTATTAAATTCACAAAAAGATGCCCATGCAAGGCTTTTACATGTTTTATATACATTACAATATAACCCCAGGAGAACTGAAACAATCATGCAGACAAAAACTCAGTCCAGTAACGCTCCACTCCCTCTACAAACCCTATCAAATAGTTGTAAAATAGATAAAACCCAATAATAAATTGTGGTGAATAGCCAGGAGGAAAAGACTAATCTATGTTATGAGGCAAAAACTGAGGGTTTCAGAGGTGGGTGGTTTTAATTTAATGGTGTTATATGTTGCTGGCAGATTGTCTGGGTGAGATGGGATATTTTCCTGGGGGCACCTTCTTTTGATTTCCATTTTTGAGGTTTGGCTTTCTACTCACCTTAGTAGCAAGAAGGCTAATAATACCAAGCAACTTCTTACTTGGCCAGGTGTAAGGGTCTGTGTGGATAGTACTGGAAGCTAGATAACAGAAGGGAACTTTGCGAGGGGTAGGTCTTTCCTCATTCTTTCATTTCACTTCTGTCAGTATAATCTCAGTGGCAGGGTGAAAAGGGAGGACAGCTTCCCAATAACCATGCTGGGAGATGTGTGAGGAGATTCTTCCATTTGTATTATTACTGTGAAAGAGTTTAAGGGCATTACTATTTTTATTCAGTAGCAGTTTTGTTTCTTCGTAGCCAGAATCGGAGGGTGAGGACTATATTGTCCTTGGAGTTAACCTTCATGCTTAGTCTTTACTTGGGTTCTCAACTGAAACAGCTCTGCTTCTTAGATGACTGCTGTAGGGTGGCTGAAAATGATGCCATTGATTGTTTAGGGGGGTTCTGGTTGTCTGTTTGCTCTGCTATCAGATATGGAAGACAAAGTGGGAGGAAGCCCTTCTTTGCTGACAGAGGCAGGTGTGCAGCCATTGTTATCAATTCTATTGCTTTTAGACTCATAGGCTATGTCTACACTTGCACTTTTAAGTCGACTTTAACTAAGTTGACTTAGTGTGTCTACACTTAAAATTTAAGTTGACTTAAAGGAGAACTTACAAAGTCGACCTAGAGCGTTCACACTGGATGCTCTAGGTTGACTTTGTGGGGCATGGGGGACCTTGGGCAGGTCCACGGTGGCAGGGGGGGCACACCCTGTGTGCAATGGGGCAAAGGGGGAGAGGGACCCTGGCAGGGCAGAGCCCTGTGTGTGATGCTGTCTGGATTTAGGGAAGCATTTATGATATTATTTTCAATGGCTATCTCATAAACGCTATAATCCATAGGAACTATGTCATCTTTGGTAACAATCGAAAGATAGTAATTTGCTGGGAATGATTATATAGTTTATGTCTAGGAATTCTATTTCGATTAGAAGTTAGGAATTTGATGTTATATCCATACTTTAACTTGTGTCATTCTGGAGGAATGCTTTAGACGGGAGAGTGTGAACCATTGTCTCCTTAATGTTTAGGAATTTTCCAGGTAGAATGGTCCCAGGGAATATCCTGATGAGCCATTAAGGACATAAAGAATACAACCATTGTGTCCTTAATGGCTCATCAGTTGACTCCCTGGGACCATATCACCTGGCATACTACTGAGGTCAAACTAACAGGCCTGTAGTGACCCAGATCATTTTTATTCCCTTTCTTGAAAACAGGAATTATATTTGCAATTCTCCAGTCATATGGTACAAACCCCGAGTTTACAGATTCATTAAAAATCTTTGCTAACAAGCTGGAAATTTCACGAGCCAGTTCCTTTAATATCCTTGGATGGAGATTGTCCGGGCCCCCCAATTTAGCCACATCCAGCAGCTCAAGTCTGGTTTCTACCTCAGGTATGGTAATTTCCACTTTCATGACCTCATTCCCATTAGCTACCCTACCTCTATCCCCCAGATCATCTTCACTCTCATTAAAAACAGATGGAAAGTACTTATTTAGACATTCAGCCATGCCTAGATTATTCTTGACCTCCACCGCATCCTCAGTTTTTCATGGTCCCACTTCTTCTTTCTTTGTTTTCTTCCTATTTATATGGCTAAAGAACCTTTTACTATTGGTTTTAATTCCCTTCGCAAGGTCCAGCTCAGCTTGACTTTTTGCCTGTCTCACTCTATCTCTACATGTTCTGACCTCCAAAAGGTAGCTTTCCTTGCTGATCCCTCCCTTTTTCCACTCCTCATAGGCTCTGTGCTTCCTCCTAATCACTTTTCTAAGATGCTTACAAATCCAGCTTGGTCTACAGCTCTTGCCTATGAATTTTTTCCCCTTCCTCGGAATATAAGCTTCAGATAGTTCTTGCAACTTGGATTTGAAGCGATTCCAAGCCTCTTCTACCTTTACATTCCTGAGTTTTTCTGTCCAGTCCACTTCCCCAACTAATTCCCTTAATTTTCTAAAGTTAGCCTTCTTAAAGTCAAAGATCCTGGTCAGAGATTTATTTTTGTTTATCCTTCCAATTAGTTTGAACTGAATTAGCTCATGGTCACTTGAACCTAAGTTGTCCCCTACAACCAGTTCCTCTATGAGGTCCTCGCTACTCACCAGTACCAAATCTAAGATGGCATCCCCTCTCGTTGGTTTGGTAACCATTTGGAGAAGGAATTCATCAGCTATCACATCCAGGAAAATCTGAGCCCTCTTATTAATACTAGCACATGTCCTCATCTGGGATATTAAAGTCTCCCATAATCACACAGTTCCCAGTAGTATTAACTTCCTTAAAGAGGTCCCTATCCATGTCTAAATCAGATCCCGGTGGTCTGTAACACATCACAAGCACTATTTGAGGGGAAACTCTAGTAGCTTTTTCCCCCAGTGTGATTTTTATCCAGATTGGTTCTGTCTTGTTAATTTCATCACTTTGAATTTCCCTACAGTCTACCTCCTCATTGACATACAATGCCACTTCCCCACCTTTGCCTTTATATCTGTCTTTCCTAAAGAGCACATAGCCTTCAATACTGGTACACCAGTCATGACTACTATTCCACCATGTTTCAGTTATCCCTATAATATCTGGTCTCACTTCCTCTACCAGTAGTTCCAGTTCCTCCATTTTGTTACCCAGGCTTCTCGCGTTGGTATATAAACATTTTAGTTTTTGCTGCTTGGTCTCACTCATGTTCTTTGCCTGATTCAGCACAGTCATTCTACAGACAATATATCTCACTATATCTCACTAGACTGGCATTTACACTACCCCTCCTCCTAACCTCCATGCTGCTCCCTATTTCTGTGTCCTTTCTTATTTCATTTTCCTTCTTCTCAACACTAGTATCAGGCGCGGAGATTATTCGGGCATCTCCCAACCATCTCCCCTGACTCCCTACTTTAAATCTCTCTTGATCAGTTGTGCTAATCTCCCTCCCAGAAGCCTGTTTCCCTCCCTACTCAGGTGAAATCCATCCCAGGAAAACAGTCTTCTGTCCATGAATGCCTCCCAGTGACCATACATGCCAAAGCCCTCCTTATAGCACCACTGCCTGAGCCATCTGTTTATCATCAGGATCTTCTCACACCTTTGTTGTCCTCCTCTAGGGACAGGCAGAATCCCACTAAAGATCACCTGAGCTTCTATTTCCTTGAAAATCCTGCCCAGCCTGGCATAGTCACCTTTGATACGTTCCAGTGAGAATCTACCTACATCATTTTTACCCACATGAAGGACAATCAGAGGATTCTTTCCAGCTCCCGTTAAGATCCTCTTCAGCCTCAGATCAACATCCTGTATCTTTGCACCCGGCAGGCAGCATACCCTTCTGTTCTCGGGATCAGCTCTGGTTATAGGCCTCTCTGTCCTTCTCAATAGGGAGTCCCCAATCACATAGACTTGCCTTTTCCTGGCAACAGTGCAATTCTCTAGCCTATCCCCACTTCCTTCCGGTTGCAAGTCCTCAGTCCTACAACTCTTCTCCGCAATCGTTTGCACCCGCTCCTGAGTCCTTCTAGGGCTCTTACTGGGAGGAATCTCCATTGGCTCATCTCCTCTTCGGATAGGGGCTTTTATCTGGGACTTTGTCTAGGGAGCATCAAGCATTATCTGAAAGGGTTCCATTTGTTTAGGTCACACTGCAATATACATATGCAAGGTTAATGGCTAATAAAATCAAAAGCAGGGCTTGAAGGCAACTTTCCTGAGCAAGGCCATCAATTTCTGCAGTCTAAGTATTGTCTTTCCAGGTCTACAGCCAGAGAGCATGATGCCTCTGCTGCTGCTCAGAGCTATACAGTGCTGAAGCGGAGTGAAAACTGACCTGAGTTTTACCTCTTTTCCACGAAACATGGAGTTTGCCATCATGGCTTTTGGCTGCCATCCAAACGACTGATACTGATCTTTAATTTCCTGTGCGGTTTAGGTCCTTTCTTCCCAGGCACTATTGTCACAGCTTTGCTCAAAGGAGGCATAGCTGCTAATCATTCCTAGATTTGAATACTGGGGTGGAGAGTTTTCAGCAGAGGGCCCTATTAATCCAACAGAGCCAGAGCGCCTTCAGAGCCCTTTTGTAAAGCTCATTGGTATACTCAGACGTTAGCCTGGTGGCTGTGTGACAAGGATATGGATGCTCAGGGCTGGCACAACCATATAGATGAACTAGGCAGTCGCCTACGGCACCAGGCTTCAAGGGGTGCTAAATGAGGCGGAAGTGAATTTTTCTTCTATATTTAAAGATATATATTAATATGTTATCGCTTATAAATGGAAGTATCACCCTCTGTTAGGGGCACCAAAGTCATAGTTCGCCTATGGGGGCCAAAAACCCTTGGGCCGACCTTATGTGTTGCTGCTTTTACAGCTTAATATTGAGGCTGACTCACAGCTTAATGGCTACATCTACACTACAAAAAGTTAGGTCGACTTTGTTAAGTCGACTTAATAAAGTCGACTTAAAATCGACCTTATTAAGTCAGTTTAACAAAGTGCTGTCCATGGACGTGGACTAAGACCACTTTGTTAAATCGACCTAACTGCCTTTAGGTCGACTTAACGAAGTGGACTTAAGCGTCCACACTGGCCTTAGGTCGACCTAAGCGGGCTTAAGTCGACCTACCCCGCAGTTCTTAGTAAGTCGACTTAAGCGTTCATTAAGTCGACTTAAAGAATTTCTTATGTTGACTTAATGAAAGCCTCCCGTGGACGTGGCTTAATTTAAGTTGACTTAAGCCCCCTTAAGTTGACTTAATTTGCCAGTGTAGACATAGCCAATGTGTGCCAGGGCTGAGCCACAGCACTTCTGGGCTTGCTACATCAGTTATGAAAGTAAAAAAAAAAAATTTGAGCCCCAGCACCTATTTCATTACAAATTGAGCATTGGGTTGATTGACAATAGATGTGGTTCACCAGTGCTCATATTTTTTTAAATGAGTTAAACATGTATTCAGGAATTTAAAAAAATCAATTCAGTCTCTACGCATTTCTCATCATGGGCCATTTGCTTGGCAACTAGCAAAGAGGTGGCTTTCTTACAACCTGCATCCTCTTTGCATTTGGCCGTGCAGCAGTGCAGTCATAATTCTGTGTTTGGTGGTAGCACAATCGTTCACATGTCAACAGATTTATGATGTCATAAAATAGGATTATGACTTCAGTGCAGTATCAAGATGAAGGAAAAGCTGGGCTGTAAAGGCAAAGGATGTTATGATGACCATAAATTTATTTTTATAATAGGACAAGAACCAGACTGGCTTGGCACATTTCTTTTTACATGAATATCCTCTTCCTGTAGGTTTTTATTAGTCTGAAACATCTCTGTTAAGGAATACTTTTTTATGAAAAAAAAAAACACACACACACAAAGCTGTGCAGCTCTTAAAGCATGGATATTATTTTAACACATGGTGTCATGAGCATTGGACCCTTCCTGATTTGCTGTCAAAGATCCACTGTGCTATAATGGATACTGCACTATAGAGATGCTCATTTCAGGTCAGGTGACCTTGTCCATTTTATTTATGATTATTATTAACAGAAAGGCTAGCTGTCAGACATAATCAACATGAATCTACCAAAAGCCCCTTTAAGAGAAGCCATAAAGAGCCTTTAAGGGAATCACCGGTCGTCTTGTCGGATTTCACAATTACTTTTGAAGTTCTGGCACACTGAAGAGACAGAATTTTTTTTTCTGTGATTAAGATCTTGTTTTTTAATGTTCTTAAGTGCATTACTTGGACTGGTAGGTACTTCTGCACTGGTTGTTAAAGCTCAGGTATCAGACATATGATGACAGCTTTTGAAAGCCAATTTATAATCTTCAGTTTTAGACTTGGTTTAAATTTCAGGATCCAAGCAGGTGTGTCTTTCATAGGCAGCCTAATGTTGCATGTGCAGTATAAATGCACACACGCACGCGCCAACTACCTTCCATGATATTCTTCCATCCACTCTTCAAACTGAATTATTACATGATTACATCATCAAGCCAATCAGCCTTCTTCTCTGAAGTTAATAGACCAGTTTAATAAATTGCCCAACCCTTCCAGCGTTTAACACTCGGACTATAATATTAGTATATTATTGCACTGAAATTATTGCTTAGGGTGTGGAGAGGGGGTCTTAATTATAATTACATTTAGCACTAACCAAGGGCTGTACATTTACAAAGCACTGTACAAATGCTATTTAATCCTCCCTCTGATGTAAATATTATTATAATTCCCATTTTGCAGATGGGGAAAATAAAGTTGAGAGAGTAACTGGCCCAAGGCTACAGAATCACACCCTCCCACTTGCTGACTAGCTAGACCCAGGATTAGATCTCTTGGCTCCTAACCTTGAGCTCAGTTGACTTAACCACACATCCTCAAATGCCATTGCCCTTTTAGAACAACAGAGGTTTGATTTGTAATTTGTCTTTTTGTGACAGACTGTCCCGCCCTTTCCACTTCCTAGCATCTATGCATTCTCTGATTTCTCCCCCCCCTCACCCATTTACCTCTCCCTGCTAAGAGTGAATAGGCACCTCAGTTACTTTCTTCCAGCTGGGAGCATGTGATTGTGCAGCTGTGGAAGCTGGTGACACCTGAAAGTAGGAAGGAAAAAATCAACACGCACAGACACACTGAGAGGCAGTGTAGAGGAGGAGGAGGAAAAGGTCACATATTATCTGATACAGTCTGCCTACCAGAGGACCGTCTCTATAGACGGCGCCTACATGATGGAGGCCTGGTCCATAAATAGGCTCCTATGCACTCTGGTAATGCAAATAAATAATATTAATACACTAGAAAGCAACTCTTGATCCCTTCAGGCAGAGTTAGGACACAACATAGCTGCTTCCCAAATGCTACATCTGTTTCTGAATACAGGCCTCCTGTATGTCCATGGTGCAGTGTTCCCTCTTTTTAGCAATCAATGTGCTAGAAAGAAATGAAAACTATTGTTACACCCGGAAAGGAGAAAAGACACAGAACTCCCAATAACCAAAGCACTTTCTACATTTATTTAACTGCTTAAAAAGCATGAGCATGGCGGCATGCTTAACGAACAATCCCAATGCCTCTCTGTCAGGATTTACCTGCCTTATCGGGAGCCCCTCCCTGCGTCCGGGGTGGCAAGGTCACTTTAATGGGTGGTTCATTCCATCCCATGGTGGCTCAACTCTTTCCCACTCTCACCCTGTTCATGTAGCGTGCATCAGTAACTTCTCATGGCAGAAGCTGTGAGCTCAGCACTTGGTGATCGTACCCACATCCTGGCATAGGCTGCAACGGAGCACTCAGATTCGACTGAGACCGGGTCTGTAGGCTGCTGTTCGAGGCAACCTTGCACACCTCCTTGGGTTCCAAACAAGGTCACCACAACGAAAAGCTAATAGGGATGACTTTTTTAAAAAAAACTTGGGGGGGGGGGAGGAGACGGAATCAGAAACGACACAGCATTGACCCAACTCTGCTCCCCTCAAAGTCAGCGGTGAAGACTGAGTGCTTTCGAAATTCCACCCTGACTCCATTGTGTCACCAGGAAAAACATTCCAATCAAACTCTTTTTGCAAAGTCCTAACAGTATTTCAGGAATGCAGGGGACGGGCAGAGCAAGGGACCAGGCACCAGACTGGGAGTTGTTCTGTTTTCTGTTCTGCCAGTGATTCACCATGTCACCCTGAGCAACTCATTTAATTTCTCGGTTCCTCACTTTCTCCATCATAAAACAAGATAATTCTTGTCCAACTTTGTACAAACCATTGAGGGTCTAGGATGAAAAAAGAGTACACATGTGTTCATCAATCACTGTTATTTTAGCCCCTGAAAACCAGTGGACTCAATTCACTGAGGTAAGCAGGCACAGCTCCCATTGAGGACACTCTCGAAGCTGAATTTGGCCCACTGACTATAGAGAGTCAGCTTTTTAGGCATGTGAATAACCTTACTTCTAACTCCAGCTGCATGGCTCCTGGCAACAATGAGGTAAGAATAAACCGGGATCCAGGCCTGTAATTAGACTTGCACCGTACAGCAAGGCATCATTTCAACTCAATGTACATGAATGCCTTGGGTTTTTTCTCAACCTTGTGTTTACTGGATCCTGATACCTGCCTCCTATGATGGTTCCAGTCTGTAATGAGCCCCCTTATGGGGCGGATAGCACAGGGGAGCGTTGGGAGCAATTTGTAACAGGATGAGGTTTTTTTACTATGGAAATCATGGAGTTCTTTCTTAGGCTCACCCCCACCCCCTTTCTGGAATTGGTTTGGGTGCATAAAAGAGTCCCATGTCCATGTGTTATGAGGCTAGATCAAAGGCCTTTGGCGTGTCTGTGACTAATTATTGCTTGCAATGCTAGCTCAGGGCTGGATGGTTTCCTCTCCTGAGGAATGTGTGTGTGTGTGTGTGTGTGTGTTTAGATTCTGGCAATTTGCAAAAGCATCTGTAGCAGGGCTTGTTTCATCAGGGAAAGATGCTTCTATCTTTAGACTCTGGGCTGCATGGTCAGAGAGGGGGGTCTGTAGGCAAAGGCAAGCAGTATAGGGCACAGTGACAGTATTGCCAGCAGATCGAGGGATGTCCTATTCCCTCTATTCAACACTGGTCAGGCCGCATCTGGAATACTGTGTCCAGTTTTGGGCTCCCCACTACAGAAAGGATGTGGACAAATTAGAAAGAGTCCAGCGGAGGGCAACAAAAATGATTAGGGGGCTGGGGCACATGACTTATGAGGAGAGACTGAAGGAACTAGGCTTATTTAGTCTACAGAAGAGAAGACTGAGGGGAGATTTGATAGCAAACTTCAACTACTTGAAGGGTTGCTCCAAAGAGGAGGGAGCAAGGCTGTTCTCGAGGGTAACAGAGGACAGAACAAGGAGCAATGGTTTCAAATTACAGCTGGGGAGGTCGAGGTTGGATATTAGGAAAAACTTTCTCACTAGGAGGGTGGTGAAGCATTGGAATGGGCTACCTAGGGAGGTGGTAGAATCTCCATCTTTGGAGATTTTTAAGGCCCGGTTAGACAAAACCCTGGCTGGGGTGATTTAGGGGAGTGGTCCTGCTTTTTAGCAGGGGGTTGGACTAGATGACCTCATGAGGTCCCTTCCAACCCTATTGTTCTATGATTCTATGACTGCTGCTGGGGGCCTGCAAAAAGGGATGAGTGAGACTCAGGCATGAGAAGAAGACAAGAGTCCATCGGGGGTGGAGGGAGACTGTGTCCTGATTATTTGGCTGGAAAGAAGAAGCTGTATAGGGGGTCTTCAAGTTTGGTCAGTCAGGACTGGTTTAGCCTTAATCAATATTGTGTGTCAGTGGTCATTGAAACACAAGAAGCTAAAGAATCCCTACAAAAAGTATGACCTAGTCTTCTGCATGAGGCTCACTGGCGGAGTGGCAAGCTGCAAAATGTTCTGACTTTCCTAAAGTTGGAAGGGGTTTCGTTCATAGTAACAAAATTTAGATTCACATCTGAACTGTCCCAGCATTTAAAATGGTTTGGAATCTACTTTGGGCCTCTGTCTCCTACCAGAGTTTGTCTGACCAATCCAGGATATGATTTTTTTTAATTTTTGTTTTACATCAAGAACTTTTCTGGACTGTGGATAATTAAAGCGTCTTGCTGAAACATTTTATGAGTTGCGCAGTAAAAGTTTCATGACTCCTGGCAGCTCTTCCCTGATGTGCTACATTTCACCACCAAGGGCAGAGGAAACTACTACATGGCTCTAAACATCACCATAAAAAGACAGACTGTTAAAGACGTGACAATAATGATATATAATTGTAATCTCTTCACCTCCCGTCCAGCCATTGTAACTCTAGGTCTCTGTGGTGTCAGTGATGTTTTTAAGGAGGGGAGATAAGAGGTTACCATAAACTCCAGATCTGAACACCTGTAAACTCTAAGAAGTTTCAGATCTAGCTCTGTTAATGAAAGTACCAGAAAATACCAGGCATGGATGAATCTGCGGGTAGCAAATAACTTGAATCTAGCTCAAACCTACTCCTGATATCAGACAGCACAACACTTTGAAACAGGATCTGCACAATAATGATGAAACAGAGCTGTTCTTGATCCCTTCAAGTGAAAAGGAATCCAATTCACATATAGCCCGCATACGCCAGTGTTGGGAACTGCAAAGTAGCCCTGGCACCATGAAGCCATATGGCATCATCTGAGACCTTTGCATCTTAACTCATTCACATCCACAACTGATGATAATGACAATGATGATCATTCATATGCTGCTTATCCCCTACCATGACCCGTGATGTTAAGAATTATAAAGCGAGATGAATCTTTGTGCATTGGTCACCCTTTTGAACATGTGACTGCTCACTGGCTAATAGAGAGGGGCGAGTGAGCCCCTGCCACAATTATTTTTTGTTGGTGGTGGTCATTAAAACAACAGCATTGATTTTCCAAGGTCAAAGGCGGGTCATTTCAAGCCGCAAATCTGTGTTGAAAGAGATCAGAGTAATCATTTTTTACACGCTTGACTACCACGTGCCAGTGCAGAGTTTTCAGCTGCATGAACACAGGAATGATTTAATAGAGGAAATGGCAGCAGGCTATTGTTAACTGTGAAGGCTCCATGTAACATGCATGATTGAATTGGACACCATTAGGCAGGTGTAAATAAAATCTGCTCGCTGTGTTGGCACAGAATTAGCTCAGTGGAATCCCTCTGCCACTGTCTTGTCTGGAGCGGATGCTGTTGCAGCAGAGTCCCCTGTCCTTGGCTTGACTAGCTAAGTGAGTGCTAAATCTATTTCTTGCCCTGCTATAATGCCTAGGACAGTAAACAGCTCTGAGTCATCTCCATATAAATAGGATCATGAAATTGAAAAACACATACTGAGCAAAAAGACAGCCCTAAGATAAAGGTTTAGGAAACCTTCTCTATAAAGGTCACTTTTTGCTAGCATCGTGTGGGTGCTGAACACTGTACTTTTGATCCCTACGTCTTTCCTAAGACTTTTCCCAAAATACGCATCAACCTGCCGCGCTAAAAGAAGAGCTGTGTCCAGATTGGTTCCACTGACTCTAAACACTCTGCCCCAGACATGCTCCCAATACGAGACAGTAGGTTGAGGAGTGTGGTCAGAAATGGGAGAGGAGTGGTGGGAAATTGATAAAAGCAGGCAACTGCCTAGAACCCAGAATGTTTGGAGGTCTCTGAATCTATGCCACTGTCACGTACATGCACCATCTCTATGCAGGGGCACAAGTGTGTGGGGGGGGAGGGGGGATGATAATTGTCTGCCTGAATATGCGTAAAGGGTAAATTCTAGGCTAATTTACACTTAGTGCACGCCTATGGACTTCAGAACAGCTATACAGAACTTATGTCAGGGCACAATATGGTTCTAAATATTTTGCACTATTGGGGCCAAAGTGGAAAAAATATATTTAAATTAATCTTTTGAAATAGGAAATCTACCTTTCTTGGAATCAAATACTAGTTTGTTACATTCTGTTCTGAATTGTTCTAGCTCAACTTGTTTACGTTTGTGTAATGCAAGCCACATGGAAGGGTGAGCGCAAGATGGGATGAAAAGCATTATGGTGACTCGGTGATAAATATGGCCTGTTTTGTGCTTCACAATGTCTCTTTCTGAAGATTTTTCCCCATAACATTTGAGGTGAATTCGCCAATCTTTTACACGTGTGCCACTCCACTGAAGACAATAAGGCTGCGTCAGCGTCACTACAGGTAGGGCCAAGAGCTGTGTGAGCTGAAGTACAAATGCTCTAGCCCAGCAAAGGGAGAAAGAGACTAGGACTCAGCCAAGGGTCAGCATGCAATAAAATACATTTTGAAAAAGAAGGTCAAAGGAAAAGGGAGGAGGCAATCCAGTCACGGGGAATTAGCTGCAAGGGCACATCCCACAGGAAGGAGGAGTAAAAGGAGAAATAAGTCTTGCTTCTTCAAACAGAAAAAGCAGAAGCCTGGTTGCTAGCAAGTGGGGAACAGCAGGGGAATGCTGCATACTGTTTTCACAGCTAAACAAAAGACCTGAAGCTGCATGAACTGCCAATGCTATTTCTAATGGAGGAAAGTGTTCTCTGAAAACAATGCAGTAGAAAAAATTGTGTGTTGGGGTTTACCATTCTACTTCGTGTGGAGATGTTTCATCTCCTTCATTTCAGTCACATGGTAAATTGGCTAGGACATGGGTCCGCAACCTGTGGCTCTTTGGCTGCCCCCTTGCATATCCAAGCCCCGGTCTCCCCACCACCACTGGGGGACCCTGCAGGGAGCCCACTCCTGTTTCCAGGCTCCCCCACCCACCCCGTCAGAGGACCCTGCGGCAGGTGCCCAGGCCCAGCTCCCTCCACCTCACCAGGGCTATGTCTACACTTGTTAATTTAGGTCGACTTAGCTTTGTTAAGTCGACTTAGCATGTCCACACTCAAATTTTAAGTCGACTTAAAGGGGACCCTGCCAAATCGACCTAGAGCGTCCACACTGGACGCCTAGGTGGACTTATAGGGGCTAGGTGGACCTGGGACAGGTTCATGGAGGCGGGGGGGTGCACCCCTTGCCAAGTACCAGGGGGCTCAGCCTTTGCCCCATTGTACCTTGGTACAATGGGGCAAAGGGGGACAGGGACCCTGGCAGGGCATAGAGGAAGGGTGGGCAGGACTCTGCCCTGCCCTCTGGGGGGGAGCACGCCAGGCTGTGGCTATGCCAGCCACCCTGGCAGGGAGGGCAGTGGGAAGTCCTGGAGCCCCCTAAGTCGACTTAAAGTCGACTTAGGGCTACTCCACATCTACACTGGCTAAGTCGACTTTCTAAAGTCGACTTAGCCAGCAAAGTCGACTTAAAATGAGGTTTTACAAAGTCGACTTAATCTTTCCTTAAGTCGACTTAAGCAGCTGCTTAAGCTGACGTAAGGAAAGTGTAGTGTAGACGCAGAGTAAATTAAGTCGACTTAATTTACAAGTGTAGATGCACCCCAGGAGGTTACACCCACTGCAGCTCTCAAAACACTTGGTTATTGAAGGAATTTTTTTAAGTGGCTCTTACCTTTCGGGTTGCTGACCCCTGGGCTAGGAGAATTCTGAACAAAATCTGTACACTAAAGAAGTAGTACTTCTGCCAACACTTAGGGTAGTAATAAATGGCTCCTGCTCTGTATCTTGCCTTCCACCTTTGAACTTACAATTTAAACTTGTAGAGTCATGGTATGAAGTTATCTTTTTGTATTCTGTTTATTATGCCATGAAATGTTTAGGGGGCAGCTACTGCTTTGGGTTGAGGTCAGCTGCAGCCTGCTACAGATGAGACATACACTGTGCTCCTCATGGAGACTTTACTTTTGTTCTTTTTTTATTTACTTTTAGCTAAATTTTGCCCAGGGAAAGTGACCTAAGGGGAGATACGCTGAGACATCCCAACACCTAAGCAAATCCCATTACCTTTTAAGATTTTAGGCTTCTGTTCAGCAAGGAACATTTGACTAGTTCAGTTTGACTATATGCTTCACGTTGTCTCAAATACCTGCCTGATTGGAGTTTTTTGTCTGTAGTAACTTAAAGATAGTATCTTCTCAATACTTGTCTTCACTGCAGAGTTAATTTGACTTGGGATGTGTGTGTTTGTCCTCTGCTGTGTCCCTGCCACCTGCAAAATGCCCTAATTTGAGTGTGGTGGGGCTTTTAAATGGGATGGGCCATCAGTTTGTTAGCACAACTCATCAGCTATCCACCCAATCACTCTGTGTACTAATCCGATCACTCTATGCAGCTCAAATTGTTAATTAAGTGTGGCTGCTCTCACTTGAGCCAGAACTAGCTCAGATGGAATTAATGTGGGTGTAGCTAACTCTGCCGTGAAGACAGCCTCAGTCCTTGTCTTTGTGCTAAAAAAAAGTGCATTTTTTTATGTTGCAGTAAGGAAGGCTATGTCTGCTATGCACACCTGACAGAGACACAGCCGTGTTGCTGTAAGTTCGCGAACGTAGCTGCTCAATGGTGATGGGAGAGAGCCCCCTGCCAGCATAATTAAACCACCCCTAACGAGACGTTGGTAGTAGGCTAGCGTTGTCAACACCACACCGGCACCAATGGTGAAACTTACATTGGTCAGGGAGTTGATTTTTCATATCACTGACCAACCAAAATTGTAATGCTGCTGTAGCAATAGTCTATCCTGAGGTAAACTAGCTGAGGTTAGCACTCGGGGGGGGGGGGGGGGTGTTTTATGTTGCGGTAAAAATAAATGTCTAGTCTTCACTATGATTTTTACCATAGGAGAGATCACACACAGTTATCCTGAGCTAAAAAATGAACCTAGTTTAGCTGTGAAGACAAGATCTTAGAACTTCATGGAGACACTCCCACACCAGCAGGAGAGCTGCTCCTGTCCGCATAGTTAATTGACCTCCCAAAAAGGCAGTAACTAGGTTGCCAGGAGAAGCCCTAACTACGCAGGGGGGTTAACTTAACAGAACTATGTTGCTTAAGGGCTGTGGATTTTTCACACCCTTTCGTCATGCAGTTATATTGAAATAAGTCTGTAATATAGACCTGGCTTACGAGTCAGATGCAGGAGAGGGTATTTAGTAAACAGTTTGCTGCAATATAACTTAGCTTGGAACTGACTTGGCAGTGGGTTTGAGGCACTTGATTCTTTTTGCTCTAAGATGAGGTATTGACAGCTATTTGTTTTTTTGAATAGAAAATGAATGAATCCCTTAATATTGTTTCAGGGTCAGCTGGCCTGAACAGATTGCTGGTGCACAGTGTGTGTCTGTGTGTACCCACTACAGGAGGGTGGGTGGGAAGGGCATAGATGGATGTGTGCTAATCCTGTCAAGCTTCCAGGCTGAACAGTGGCCTTTGTAAGCAATGTGCCAGAGAGTAGAGGAGTGGTGCATTGTAGTCTGCTACAAAGCACTTTATTAATTATAGAGTAAAGATTTATGATCTCCCAGCCCCAGAGAGCCCATTAATAAACATGTGTCTTCAAATGGGTATTTTCAAAGGAAAAAAATATATATATATTTGTTTGAACAATTCAGTCCTTGTCTGTGTTATCACGGACGAGCAAGCTGTCACGTGCTCTGTGGCTTTCATCCTAAAATGCTGCTTTGGATGTATCTCCTTGCTCAGCCCATTTCATGTGAAATCAGATAAACCCTAGAGACTAAATGGAGGGACTAGAGGCAGCAGAAATTCCTGTCAAGATACACCAAACCTTCTGTACCCAGGCTAATAAGAAGCCCATTAATCGACACATATTTAAAATAGATTAGGTTCCATTCAGGTTCACTGCAAACATGCAGGAGTTCTTTCATTTTATTTTTCCCCAGCACAGGCCAAAAAGCAAAGATGTATCATCCCAAGCCAGTAAACGAGCAGAGTTTTAACCCAGATAAAAAGTGGGACCATCCCTGTTCTCCCCTCTCCCCCCATACACCCTACCTTGATCCTGCAATCAAATCTGCACAAATGCTCCCATGTTTATGCTGAGCCACATTTACTTCAGGAGGACTTGATGCAGGTGTAAGAGTCCATCCTTCTGGATCAGGTCTCTCTGTCTGTGTTTACTTAATGTCTTGATGCAACAAAGATCAGACAGCCAGATTATTGTGGTAACCCACTGGCAGCCCAGGCAGGAATCCTGACAAGGAAAACATAATGAGCTCATATCAGCAATACTTTGGTTCTTCCACTGTTGTCGACGCTGCCTATCCATCTAGGGATGGTCACCGTTAACCAAGGTCTAACCCAGAAGCCCTGGGAAAGCACCTTTTGGACCATCTGATTCCTCTTTCAGATTCGGTCAAATGGGGATTCATGGGTTCTAAAAATAAAACCATCCTTCTATTGCCACCCTTCTAATACACACATTGGTGACATCTTCCCCTACCTCCACATCAGGTCCTGATTCTGATCTCAGAGCAATGTAAATCAGGAGTAACTCCATTGAATTCAGTGAAGTGACACTACGGAGAATGCTGTCGGACCCTGAGGGTATGTCATCACAGTCACTGATGGCGGCAAATTTGCTGCTGTCAGATTGATCCTCTGGGATCGATTAAACCCTCTCAATTGAACCAGAAGTTGATTTAATAAATCTACACCCAGAAAAAGAGTAATGCTGCACTGATGGTAGTGCATTTCCCATTGGCGCAGCAAAGTAGAGACGCTGCGGTAAGTAGAATTTGGGAAGTCAATGGGAGATAAGCAAGCTATTCTATGTTGCGTATCTCCCGTTGTCTGCCACCAAATTTCTCCATCAGCGTAGACCAGGCCTGAATCTCCATGAGATGACCCCAATCCTGCACCAATTACAAAAAAAAAATAGGGTTAGTAAACAGTCACACTGGAGAAAATAAAACTAAATGCTTTATACAGAGGCGACATTAAATAAGTTATTAGCATGAATTCCCATCAGGATGAGTTTTGGTGGTGTTCAACTGTACTCTTGTAGCATTAAAAATAACATGTAATAACCAGGAAGGAGCGTAGTGCTGAATCGGAGGGAAAGAGCTTCCCTCCGACTCAGCCTACTAAAGACACTACGGTAAATAGGTGGTAGGCAAGTGGATGGAGATACGCAAGGTATTTTAAGTACTTTTTGTACCTTCTTTCGATTGCCGCCGAAATCGTGCTGCGGTGTAGACCAGGGCTTACTCATGCATATTCAATGTCAATGGAACACCGGCTGACTGTAAGCAATTTGTAACACAAAAACAGTGAGTATGTGCACATATTTTTTTTCCGCAGGACACTTGTATCAGCGTTTACTTGTATATCTATCTACTGACAAAACCCTCTGCTGTGGATTCAGGAAACAAGAGAATGTTTTTGCTGATATAGTTCCTAGTTCCTCAAACAAAATAAACTATCACAGCAAAAGGACTCTTTATTGCTCGTATGACAGCAGCTATACCCAGGCTTGCTAGCATGCCTATGTCAGTTAACTGTGTAATATTTTTTTTCATAGTCCTAACCAACGTAGCTATGCCAGTTAAAATATTAAGTGGAGACCAAGCTTGTGGGGGGGGGGGGGGGGGGGATTAGATGGTGAATGAGGAAAGGATATGTAATGATTGAGGCAGGCAACTAGAGGGGATTGGTTAGGATGCAATGAATTAGACAGGGGATTCATTCACAAATTGAGCAATATGGGGAAACCCACAACATCCTTGGAATAAAGGAATTGCCATATGGGATCAGACATGGTCCATCAGTCCACTATCTGGTCTCTGACAGTAGCCAGTACCTGCTATTACAGAGGAAGGTACAGGAAACCCTGAAATGAGCAGTTACGGAATAATTTGCCCATAGAGTTTTTTCTACTCCCTTTAGAAGTTTGCTCATGCCCAAAAGCCTGAGGATTTACACTCAATCGCCAAGGTGCCTAAGGAGAACATAGTAAGTGATCATATAATAAAAAACTGCACTGAAATACAGAGGGCAGAAATAAGGCTGTGCAGGCAATCTTACTTTGGGAATTTCTAGTCATCTGAGTGCATCACTTTAAAATGTCCTTGATGTTGTTTTTGAAAAGTGTTTTAAATTGACACTATCTGGGTTCCAGAAGTGTTGTTTCAGATTTAGATGCTCTGTAGGGTTAGCCACAGATTTTTCCACAGGTAAAGTGTATAGAGGAGAGAGATGATCTCATCAGTTTTTAAAAATATTATTTTCAAACCTGCAGCACCCTAAATCAGTGGGACAAGACCTGCCTGTTTGCACAGCAGGCAGAAAAATAGGCAAATACTAATGGAAAAATCAGACATAATTCTGTTATTTGCAAATGCGGGGGGTAAAAAGGGGAGAGAGAGGCCAATAGATTTCAGCTTTTACCCAAACACCACCTTGGCAGTAGTTTAGTAGGTGTTTACATTGAACTTAAAATGAATATAGGTCTTGAGATTCTGCTAAATGATTTCATCTTGGTTTTAAAATATAAGCTGTGCATGATTTTGCTGTGTCCCTCCCCTGCTGGCACCAGGCTGAGTCCTTGCAGCCAAGAGAGCCAGTATATGGTTTCGTTCAGGCTGGCTGGCTCTGTCCCTTCCCTCCCCCACCTCACTTAGAGAACATTGCAGTAGCTGTCAGCCAGTAAATAAACCAACCATGTTTTCCCCCACCATCTGTCTCTTTTACTGCCTTAAGCCAGGAAGAAAAATGGAACTGATTTGTTTTCTCTACCTGTTTGTATCTGTCTATTTCCCATCACCCTATACATACCTTTCTTGCCTTCTTTCACCATTAGGTTAGCGCCATGTTAACAGTAGTTAGTAATACAGTAAACGTATTCCACGCTGCACCTGCTTTATCTAGACTGGCCTTTCTCTAAAACTCTTCAACTGTTACACTGACCCCTTCAGCAGTAGTGGCAGTAATGTAGACGGTAAGGAACTGCTTATATTTTAACCACTATGCCCTCTAACCATGCATTATTAATTATTACTTTGTAATTCCGACCACTTCCACAACTGCAATGGTGGTACTGTCCCAGGCTATGTCTACACTTGTTAATTTAGGTCGACTTAGCATGTCCACACCTAAATTTTAAGTCGATTTGGGGGGAACTTACAAAGTCGACCTAGAGCGTCCACACTGGACGCCTAGGTCGACTTCTAGGGGCTAGGGACCTGGGAGAGGTCCACGGTGGCAGGGAGGGCACCCCTTGCCAAGTGCCAGGGGGCTCAGCCTTTGCCCCATTGTACCAGGCTCCCCCTGTGCCACCCCCCTGGCAGGGAGGGCAGTGGGGAAGTCCTGGAGAGCCCTAAGTCAACTTAGAGTCGACTTAGGGCTACTCTGCGTCCATACTGGCTTAAGTCGACTTTAGAAAGTCGACTTAAGCCTAAAGTCAACTTTAAACTAGGTTTAACAAAGTCGACTTAATTTTCCTTAAGTCAACTTAAGCAGCTTGCTTCAGTCGACTTAAGGAAAGTGTAGTGTAGATGCAGAGTAAATTAAGTCGACTTAAGCAAGCTTAAGTCAACTTAATTTACGAGTGTAGACGCAGCCACTGTGAGAGAAATTTATGGAAAACTTCTAGTGTAGACAGGGCTAATGTAACTAGGGCGATGGTGACCAAAACCAAGCTGGAGCCCAAATGCTGCAGACTTAGTTCTACGCTGGTTTCCTCAACCAGTGCATACAGAAATGTTTTATTCCCCTAACCACCGTACAGTGGTATGATAACGAAGGGAAGTGTTTCAAAAGCACAGGTGACAGTTGGGCACCTAACTTCCATTGACTTTTAATGGAAGCTGGGTGCCAAGTTGCCCTTTGTGCTATTTAAAAAGCCCCCCAGTGTGATTTAGATTACCTAATGGGGGCTGGCTATGGCATGGGCTGGTGAGCATTGTGCCCAGAAGAAAATATCAATCCACACTAGTCAAGGAACCCAGGGTAAAAATCAGAGTAGAATACATCGGTTCATTTTCGCCATCAGGCCCTGACCTAATTGCAAACACTTCTGCACATCAATAAATGTATGCACCTAAGTAAAGCATGCACAGATGTATTTGCAAGATTGGGGTCCTCTCTTGTGCAGGGTCTCAGGATGGCTAACCCGCCATGGTGGCAGGGATTGATGCAGTGGCCTAGATTGAGCAGGTCTACTCAATCAATCAGAAAGACCCGCTCGGTCAATCCAGTCAACTCAATTAGTATGCCTCCCGCAAAGGATTAAGGCATCTCCCATCAGTGCAGTGCCGTGAAGATGCCGTGGTATGTCAACAGAAGTGCATTACGTAGCTTGCGTCATCTCCTGTTGATCGCTGCCACTGACGATGTAGACCAGTCCTTCGTGAGTTGGTGCTCTTTGTTCAGAGTTAAGCAAACCCAAACCTTTATGCCTTCAGTTTCTCTCTGGTTTACTGTTTTCTATTTCAGAGGACTGAATATATTGCACGTGTGTAGAGGTTGGAGATGGAGCAGAAACAAAAGAAAGTAACAAAAGAAAGTAACTGTGGTAACATAACTTGACAATTCACACATTCTTTAGGTTCTCAGAGACGAAGACTCATCCCGGCATTGTCACTTGACACAACTTCCCCAGTCAGGAAACCTGCCAACAGCCCAGGGGTCCGCTGGGTAGATGGTCCACTGCGAAGTGCACAGAGGGGAATGGGTGAGCCCTTTGAGATCAAAGTCTATGAGATAGATGATGTGGAGAGACTCCAGCGGCGACGAGGAGGGGACAGCAAGGTGAGTGAGCATCCCAACGGATTGATTCCCATGTCTGTCCTAAAGGCCAGATTCTGAAAAGTGATGAGCGATTTCTGGGATACGTCAAGCTCATAGATGAGCAAGTGCCAACCACGCTGGCTGTCTTTATCAGAAAATCACAAACCCCACTTCCATGTATGCCTGACACACAGGGCCGTCCCTGGGGGGGCGAACAGAGCGATCGCCCCAGGCCCCACGGTTTAGTGGGCCCTGCGCTGTCCTGCTCCCAGCGGGGCAGTGCGGGACCCATGCTGCGGCCCTCCTACAGCCGCGCTTCGCCCTGCTGGCTGGCCCTTCCCGCCCCCAGGGAGGAGCAGCTGGCCAACCCAGAGCCGGGGCAAGTTTGCAGACCGAGCCAGGCTGGCCAGCTGCCCTACACAGGGTCCCCGGCTGCAACCGGGGGGGCCTAGACTGGTCCTGCCGGTGGTGCCTCGGCGGGGCCGGCTCCTGGTGGTGGCCTTAGGTCCCCGGCCGTGGCGGGGTCCTTGGTGGCGGCTGTGGTGGGCTCCCAGCAGGAGCCTTGGCTGGGACAGTTCCTGCCGACGGCCTGGCCTGGAGCTTTTAGGCCTGGCCCGGCCCCGGCCCAGCCCTGGACTTTTTGGCCCCGCACGTCCCTGGCCCAGCCCGGTTCGGCTTAGGGCCTGGGGTTGCTGTGGGGGGCAAGGAATGCCATGGGGGGCTGTGTGCCCCGAATGTTTTTGGAGGGGCAGCTATACCCCTACCCTCACCTCCCCCCCCCCCCCGTGATCCCCAGCCCACTACCCCTACCTATCCCCCACCCTCCCGCGGCGGTAGCCTTGACTGCGTGGGGCGGAGCGGACCCACCTTTACCCCCTCCACCATGAGACGGTCCTGCTGACACATGCTCCATTATCCTCTTCTTGATGGACTTCTGTGCTCTGACATGCTCTCCTGTGCCACCAGCTCTCCTTGGGAGAGGGATGATTGTGCTTTTGTTCGTTGTGGGCTTTGTGGCTCTTCCGGTGTGAAATTTGCTCTCACCAGACATCCTCCCAAGCTCAGCCCTCACATCTTTTAAAAAGCAACTGGAAACTCAAAGAGTCAGATCCTCAAATGATGTAAATTGGGGAAGCACCTTTGAAGTCAGTGGAGCTACATTTACACCAGCTGTGGAGTTTTCCATGATCATCTCCCTTGGCCTTTGTCTACAGCTCTGCCCATCCTTTTTTTAACCATGTCATATTATTTGGCTTTTCTCAGTTTGTTTTATTGTTTCTTAACGATTTAAATTGTATGTTATTTTAAATTGTTGTGCAGCACACTAAATGCTGTAAAAATACAAGTATTAATTATAATAATTTATTAGAGGTGGTCAAAAATGCAGATATTTTCACAGAATTGTTTCCTTTCCCAAGAGGAGAGGCAATCTTGATTTTTGTCCTAAATTGAGCACAGTTATCTGGTCCTAGAGGTGAATATAGCTGAACTTCTTGTTAATAGTGACCATAATAAAATTTAACATCCCTGTGGAGTAGGAGACACCAAAGCAGACCACCACAGTAACATTTAATTTCAGAAAGGGGAACTACACAAAAATGAGGAAGTTAGTTAAACAGAAATTTAAAGGTAGAATGCCAAAAGGGAAATCCCTGCAAGTTACATGGAAACTTTTTAAAGACACCATAATAGAGGCTCAATTTGAATGTATACCCCAAATTAGAAAACATAGTAAAAGGACAAAAAAAAGTGCCACCATGGCTGAACAACAAAGAAAAAAGGAGTAGTTGGAGGTAAAAAGCTATCCTTTAAAACGCAGAAGTTAATTCCTATTGAGAAAATAGAAAGGAGCTTAAACTCTGGCAAGTGAAGTGTAAAAATATAATTAGGAAAGCCAAAAAAGAATTTGAAGAACAGCTAGTCAAAAGCTCAAAAAGTAAAAGCAAAAAAATGTTTAAGTACATCAGAAACATGAAGCCTGCTAAATAACCAGTGGGGACACTGAATAATCCAGACACTAAAGAAGCACTCAAGGCAGACAAGGCTATTGCAGAGAAACTAAATGAATTCTTTGCATTGGTCTTCATGATAAAAGAAACAAGCGAGTTTCACAAACCTGAGCCATTCTTCTTAGGTGACAAATCTGAGGAACTGTCCCAGGTAGAGGTGGCATTAGAGGTGGTTTTGGAACAAACTGATAAATTAAGCAATCATAACTCAGAGGACCAGACCAGATGGTATTCACCCAAGAGTTCTGAAGGAATTCAAATGTGAAATTGCTGAACTACTAACTGTGGAATGTAACTTCTCATTTAAATCAGCTTCTATACCAGATGACTGGAGGATAACTAATGTAATGCCAATTTTTAAAAAAGGCTCCAGAGGCCATCCCAGCAATTTACAGGCCAGCAAGCCTAACGTCAGTACCTGGTTGAAATTATAGTAAAGAAAAGAATTACCAGACACACAGATGAACTTGATTTGTTGGGGAAGAGTCAAAATGGTTTCTGTAAAGGGATTCATCACCAATCTACTAGAATTCTCTGAGGGGGTCAATAAACATGTGGACAAGGATGATCTGATGGATATAGTGTACATAGATTTTTCAGAAAGCTTTTGACAAGGTTCCCTCACCAAAGGCTCGTAAGTGGTCATTGAATAAGGGGGAAGGTCCTCTCCTGGATCAGAAACTGGTTAAAGAAAGGAAGCAAAGGGTAGGAATAAGTGGTCCATTTTTCAGAGTGGAGAGAGGTAAATTGTGGTGTCCCCAGGAGTTTGTACTGGGACCAGTACTGTTAATCAGTGATCTGGAAAAATGGGATAAACTGTGAGGTGGCAAAATTTGCAGATGATACAAGACTACTCAAGATACTTAAGTCCAAAGGAGGCTGTGTAGTGTAACAAAGGGATCTTACACAAAACTGGGTGACTGGGCAATAAAATGGCAGATGAAAATCAATGTTGATAATTGCAAAATAATGTACATTGAAAAACATAATCCCAGCTATACATATAAAATGCTAGGTCCAAGTTAGCTGTTACCACTCAAGAAAGAGATTGTAGGCGTCCGCGTCACTGGCGGGCTGGGAGGGCGCCCCCTTCAAGTGCCGCAGGGGAATTAGCCACGGTGGGCGCCCCTCCCGGCCACGTCAATAGCTCCCGGGCAAGGTGGGGCAGGCACGGAGTCAATAGCCCCCCCGGTCGGGGCGGGGCAGGCACAGAGTCAATAACCCCCAGCCCCCAGCCGGGGTGGGGCAGGCACAGAGTCAATAGCCCCCCGGCCCCCAGGCGGGGCGGGGCAGGCACAGAGAGTCAATTGCCCCCGATCCCCGGTCGGGGCAGGCACAGCACACAAACCTCTGTAGAGGGTTGCTAGGGGTTTGAATGCTCCGGGTGGTTAGGGAAAGGGGTGAGGGAGGGGGACGCAGGCCCACCCACTCCACTGCGTCCCAGCCCAGGGCCCTATCCAGTGGCAGAGGGGTCTGCCAAAACGCGCTGACCCTGGGCAACTCCACCACTCACTATGTGGCAGCCAGCCGCCCTGGGCTACTTCCTCCCACCCCAGGGTTTGGGGTACCTGGGTCCAACCAGTCGTCCTCCAGGTCCTCGGGGTAGAGTGCTCTGGGGATCCCCACCAGGCCCTCAGTGTCCATCGGCAGATCTTGTAGCTCCTCGGTTTCCTCCGCTGAAGGCAGCCCCTCGAGGTCATAGGGGCCAAGCACCGCCAGTTGGTCCTCTGGTGGACTGAGGTCCTCGGCCGAGGGGAGCTCCTCGAGGTCGCAGGGCTCCCGTAGCTCCTCAGGATCCTCCATAGGGCGTATCACTGCCTCTGGGGGGTAGTGCACCCAGGGGCGATTCCCCCAGTCCCTTGCCTCGGGGATCCCTTCCCAGTCACTGGGCCCCGGTAAACTGGGCAGGCCCTCCTGCCGTCCAGCCGGAGGGGACAGGGTTGGCCTCCTTGGAGGGGCCTGGCTCTCTCTGGCTCACCGCCGGCGGGGAGCCACATCCTTCCCCTTCGGCAGCTCACCTCCCACTGAGCTGTCTGCTTGGGCTTTTATAGTTCCCTTTCCTGTCTGGGCTCTGCCCCACTGCTTCCGGGGCCAGAGCCCTGCAGTTCCCAAGTTTGTTGGGGGGGGGGGGAGGCCCTTCCTCAGGCCCAGGCTCCAAGGGAGGCCACAGCTCTTCTCTACAGAGATCTTGGAGTCACTGGGTATGTCTACACTAGAAAAAGTTAAGTCGTCTTAAAGTAACTCCTTTTAAGTCGACTTAACGTTGGACATAGGCATCTACACTGGCATTAAGTCGACTTAATAAAGTCGACTTAAGGGCTACTCCCCATCCACACGGTCCTTAAGTCGACTTAAGAAGTCAACTTAAGGCTTAAGTCAACCTAAGGAGGGGTAGTTATTAAGTCGACGTAAGCTTTCATTAAGTCAACTTAAGGAATTTCTTAAGTCAACTTAATGAAAGCCCAGTGTGGACATGACATGGAGTAATTTAGGTCGATTTAAGGATTCTTAAGTCGACCTAAATTGCTAGTGTAGACACCCTTTGTGAACAGTCCTCGGAAAATAGCCACTCAATGTGCAGCTGCAGTCAAAAAAGCTAACAGGATGTTAGGACTCTTTAGGAAAGAGATAAATAATAAGACAGAAAAATCTCATATTGCCTTTTTATAAATCCATAGTAATACTACATGCTGGTCTGGTTGCTCCATCTCAAAAAAGGTGTATCAGAACTGGAAAAGGGCAATACAAATGATTAGGGCTATGGAAAAGATTCCATATGAGGAGCGATTAATAAGATGAAGACTTTTCAGCTTGGAAGAGAGATGATGGGGGGAGGGGGGGCAGTATGATAAGATCTATAAAATCATGATTGGTGTGGAGAAAGTAAGTGTTATTTACTCCTCCTCATCACACAAGCTGTTCATCTCTATAAATTCATGGAGGACAGGATGGGCAGAGATTGCTGTTTGCCAGAAGCTGGGCATGGACAGGGGAGTGGATCCCTTGATGATTGCCTGTTTAGTTCATTCCCTCTTAAGCACGTGGCATTCACCAAAGTTGAAAGACAAAAATACTGGGATAGATGGACCATTGGTCTGACCCAGTCTGGCCACTCTTATGTTAAGTTCTTTTCTGTGAAACATTTTTAAATGTTTTTTTAACCATATACTCATAATGCTGTATTTATTATTTACAGAGCACATAGCTATTCATGGTTCTTCAATACAGCTAGAGATGGATTTCCTACTCTGTGGAGTTTAATTGTTGGGTCAAATTCTGATGTCCTAATTCAAACAAAACATATAGCAAAATGAATTGTAGCTACTTATTTCAAGATGTTGCCCCTTATTAATAAATTATTATAGCTATTATTTAGCTTTTGCTGCTCCATCTGTATATCCTAATTTTGCTAGTAAGAAACAAAAACTAAACCAAGCAAACAAAAAAAAGAACCACTTATTATTCTGGCCAGTGTTTTTACCAGCTGCCACGTTAAATGGTTTGTGATTATTATTGACTGGAAAATAATCTGGCTGACTGAATCCAGCATGGATTTTTCTTCTCCTTTTCACCCATTTCTTCCCGTCTTCTCCTTTTTCTTCATTGGCAGGAGCTGATATGCTTCAATGCCAAACTGAAAATCCTGGAGCATCGCCAGCAGAGGATTGCTGAGGTCAGGGCCAAGTACGAGTGGTTAATGAGGGAACTGGAGGTGACCAAACAGTACCTGATGCTGGATCCTAATAAATGGCTTAGTGAATGTAAGGACTTCGTTTTATCACCTATATTCATAAGAGCCCTCGGTTTTATTTCAGGGGAACCAGAGAGATTTACTGATGCTGAGGCTGTGATGTGAGCTAGTATGTTTGTAAACTAAATTGAATTGACATGACCTATGGGCCAGAGTTAGATTGACTGGTTATATTTCTAGAAGTGTTCCCGCATAATTCCTATTAACTGTTGACAGTAGAGCTGTGAACAATCCTATTCGCCCAGGAGCTGAATACTGGAATGGTAATGGTGAATATTGCCAGGGTCAGATTTAACACTCATGTGTCTCAGTCCACATTTCCAGAAAATTAGATTTTTAAAAATGTTTTGGCCTCTGATATCTTGTTGAATAATAAATCTGTTCTTCTGCAAAATAACACCCTGAAGCAAATTTCTCATGACCTAATGGAACTGCAACCAAGATTCATTTGCCCCATCATTTAAAGCCAGTAATGGATAAAGTTCATAAAAGTCTTAAAGAGAATTCGCCATCCGAGCCTCAAACCAAGGAGGACTTAAATAAATAAAAATAAACACCCAGAAGAAAAAGATTAAAAGAACTGCAATGAACATGCAAAAATCCACCCTTGCATGCAGATGACTTACAATCAAGCATGGTCTACACTTAAAATTACACCAGCACAGTTAGGGCAGTCATGTAGCTATGCTCACAAAACCCCCTCTGTAGACACAGCTGTGTCTGTCAAAGTATCTGACATCATCTGGGTAAGTGGTGTTCCTGCTCCTTGTTTTGGCATGGACTACGTCTATACTAGGGAGCTAGGCTGACAAAGATATGCCAACATTGACTGTATACTGTAGACATAGCTTCAGACGCATAGAGGGATGCAAAACAAACAAGGAGTCCTGTGGCACTTTTAAAGACTAACAAATTTATTTATTGCATGAGCTTTCCTGGGAGAAAATCCCACTTCGCCTTCAAGCATCTGAAGAAGTGGGATTTTCTCCCATGGAAGCTCATGTGATAAATTCGTTAGTCTTTAAAAGTGCGACTAGACTCCTTGTTTATTTGGCTGAACTAGACTAACATGGTTACCCTTTGGAAACAGGGATGTGTGTGATGATAAGAACAGTTTTAAGGTGAAATTCCAAAGGGGTAGCCGTGTTAGTCTATTGTAGAAAGACAACAGAGTCCTGTGGCACTTTTAAAGACTAACAGATTTATTAATCGCATGAGCTTTCGTGGGAGAAAATCCCACTTCGTCAGACGCTTTGAAGATAGGAAAGGTGATCACTGGACATTTACACAGATCAATAGTGACTTATTCATTTGTCCATTGCTTCCATTTCCCACTTTAGAAACAAAGCATTCTTCAGTGAGTGTTGTTCCTGCGGGTGCCATCCTACGACACCAGTTCTGGCGCACCCACAGGGACATACATCTCGAAGGAGGAGGAGTTACCGCACATGCTGAGTAACCTTTTCATTCTCAAGCACCACACAAACGGCAGACCTTAGGGGCAATGTAGATTAGCCAGATTCCCTTAGATCTGCTTACACCCAAACTGCTGCTTTGTAAGGGAATTCAAGTCATCGTAAGGTATGGGCTTAGGAACCATAAAAAGTTGCAAGTTAAGTTACTCCACCCCTTACTCTAACATACGTTTTCCAACATGTTAAGATGCATCAATGGGGGTAACCAGTTCTCAGGGGTTCTGAGCATGAGCCTCTAAGGCCCCAAATTCAGGGAAGCACTTAAGCACATGTGTAAGTCTGTGTGCTTAAATCCATCCCTATTCAGCAAAGCACTAAAGAAAGTCAGTGGGACCTGAGCAAATGCTCTGAATGCGGATGGGCTTAAGCATGTGCTTAAGCACTTCACTGAATTTGGGGCCTCACTATAAGAAGGTCTAAAGCAATGTAAATGAGACTTACTTACCCTACCTAACATATCACTTCTGAATTTGGTCCCATTGGGAGTCCCACCTGTGTATTCGGTATGGGACCAAAAGTTAAAGCGGAAAGTGAAACACACACAGTCATGCCCAAACCAATCAATTGAACGTACTTACAGTGAGCACTGAGGTTGTTCATTTGTTGGTGCTTTTCTCGGGGAGTGGATGTGATATGTAATGACAGTAATCAATGAGTCTAGCAGATAGGAAAGCATTACACAGGATGAAGGAACTGATGTTAATATTACTTAATATGCTACTGGGCTATTTTAGCAGCCACTGAATAGGAATGCATTTAAATGAAAATGTAAATCTAAAGTTGATGTTGTATACAATAGGGGTCTGTTCAAAGACTTGGGTCAGGACCCTCTGTCCCAGTAGTCTGCGCTGGGTTTTGTCCACTCTTCCCATTAGCTTATTTTCTTTCTCACAGTTGACCTGGAGCAGGTATTTGAGTTGGATTCCCTGGAGTATTTGGAGGCCCTGGAGTGTGTGACTGAGCGTCTGGAAAACCGTGTCAACTTCTGCAAGGCCCACCTCATGATGATCACCTGCTTTGACATCACTTCTAGACGTCGATAAAGGACCAACCTCAAGAAAATTTCAAACTACCCCTCCCTTGCCCCCTTTCTGCTCCTTTTGAACAGCACCCCAAAGACAACAGAATGAGAAAGAAGGTTGGTGTCAAGTTTTGACTGTGTGTGAGAGAAGAGATTTTCTTTACAACACTGAAGAATAGTATTTTAAAAAAAAGTGTGGTGAATGCAACAATTTGGAACCGTAAGGATGTCGACTTTCCTAGCCTGGAAGCGCACTTTGCTGAACCTTTAAGGACATGTTTGTAAATAAGAACTGCTGGCAGAAGTGACTTCTTTCCCTGTGTTAGCTGAAGGAGGGGAAGGGGCGGCTGTAGGATGGAGTGCTGCTGAGAGCTTCATAAAAAATTTTACATGGAAAGACTATTTAAGTGCCTTGCAAAACTTTATTATCCAAACATTTATGTTCATACTTTCTTGTGTACAGATGGTGCTAGTCAAGAAAAGGAAAAGGAAAAAAAATCAAACACATTTTTTGAAATGTATTTACAGCTTGTTTTTTCTCCTCTTTCAGACTTGCTGTTTCTAAGTAACTTGTGTTTGTAGAGATATTTCCTAATCAGTACAGCATATGAATAAATGTTAACTGTCTTTTATCGTTACTGGGGTAAGGCCACTCAAAGAGAACATTACCTCTCCCTGATGGTTCAAAAACAGTTTCTGGCAGTGAGTGAGGTTAGATTACACCCTATTTGCTGTTTTATCTGTTAAAGAACAGTGTGAATATTCCTGTCCGTAGAGTCTTTCTTACATGGTACCACAGAAGAGGAGAAAGAAAATTACTGCAATATGTGTTTCATTTGATGTAACTGTCATATGTTCTCCTTTTTTGACATATACTTTGCCTTGTAAGAGTGATGCCAGAGTTATGGTTGAAGAGACATCTTCCTCTTAGCCGCCTATTTTCAGGGATAAATAATGTTTTGGAAAATTACCTTTAGACTGAAGGGCCTCATGCTTAGTCCCAAATCGAATGATTTAAGTCAGGCTATCTGGTGCCATTTAATTTTCTTGCATTATCCCACTTTAAAAACATTTTTCATCCTCTTTTTTTTTGTGCTGGGATCATTCCAGTCATGGTTATATCTGAGGGGCACATGTTCTGCTTAGCTGTAATTGCTCAAGAAATAAACACAAGTTATAAATGTACAGGTGCAGTACTTCAGGCATGTGGACCATGTCAATTTCCATACCAAATCTTATTCCCATTAATGTCAATGGGACTAGGATTCTGGGCTAAGTGCACATCAGGGGTGGTTATCCAGCACTGGATGCGAGCATACATAGATAACTGCATGTGGGAAGAAATGCAGTTGTATTTATTTCAATACATAAGAGCACTTCATTTTATTTTTATAGCACATTGAATTATTTGGCATACAGTCTTCTTTGTTTATTGAAATAAGCACACAGGCACAAATTCTGCTCTGTTACAACTGGGCAACCTGCTGTAGTCAGTGGAGTTAGCTGGGTGAATATAAGGGCAGAATTTAGCCTGTATATTCCAATAGTTCTCTAATCACTGTTTTAGAAACTCAGTCACATTTGATATGTAATAATTGTATATAGTATTTCCTGTATAACATTAAAGGAGAAACATTAGTATATTATCTTTGGGCTTGCTCCTCCTCCCCTCTTATGTCAGTGGTGAAATTCCCATTGGCATCGGTGGCGCAGGCTTAGATGCTGATTCTGCAGTGAACTCCATGCAAAAGGATCTTTGCACAGAGGCCCACTGAAGGAGCTTCCCGTAGACAAAGGGACCCAACTATGCAGAGGCTCAGCCTGAAAGCTCCATGGGACTCAGGATGTCTCTTATCTGGGGGCTTGATACTCCTTGGACACACATAGGACAGGTACAGGATCAAGCCCCTTGTTTCGTAATGCATCAGGCAAACTGATGGCACTAGGGAAAGGGTTAACAAAGAGCAGAAAACTCTACCCATGACAGACAAGATACAATCACTGTGGATTTCATAAACTGGCAATTCCCAATGAAATCCCAACTATGCAGTTGTATTACTGTAGCTTTATGCAATTCTGTAAACTATGTTCATCAGACACGGAGCAGGCAGGAAGCATACTTATTCCTCACTTGAAAACAAGTTCCGTGCCGTAAGTATCTTGTGGGTGTACCATGTTACGGGAGCTACAGAGAGATTATAAATGGCTAGCAGGATATTAAAATACTGGATGCAAACGGAGTGCTAGGCTGGCAAATAGCTGGAGAACATGTTAATCTGACTTACTGAGGTGCTTTTGAATAATATGCATTAGCTTCATTAGTCACAGTGGATCAAATTAATAGATTCATAGGGTTGGAAGGGAACTCACGAGGTCATCTAGTCCAACCCCCTGCTAATAGCAGGACCATTCCCACTAAATCACCCCAGCCAGGGTTTTGTCTAATTGGGCCTTAAAAATCTCCAAAGATGGAGATTCTACCACCTCCCTAGGTAGCCCATTCCAATGCTTCACCACCCTCCTAGTGAGAAAGTTTTTCCTACTATCCAACCTCAACCTCCCCAGCTGTAATTTGAAACCATTGCTCCTTGTTCTGTCCTCTGTTACCCTCGAGAACAGTCTAGCTCCTTCCTGTTTGGAGCATCCCTTCAAGTAGTTGAAGGATGCTATCAAATCTCCTCTCAGTCTTCTCTTCTGCAGACTAAATAAGCTTAGTTCCTTCAGTCTCTCCTCATAAGTCATGTGCCCCAGCCCCCAATCATTTTTGTTGCCCTCCGCTGTACTCTTCTAATTTGTCCACATCCTTTGTGTAGCTTCAGTGAAGTAAATGCAGTTACATCCCGGATGTTACATCAAGGTCTACAGCCAAACAGTGGTATTTATTTGCCGAGGGTGATCACAGTGCTTACAAATCATTTACGTAGACTATGAAGACTTGAATAAAGAGACTGACTAGACTAATTTCACCACACATCCGTACTACATTTTAAAATATACTGTCTTTGTGCTGGCGCATCCATAGGCAGGCTTTCAGATTTTTTTCGCCTGTTCTTCTGAGACATGCAATGGCTTAATGCATAAATGGGAATGACAATCTGCCATAATTTTTACCTCTGAAGCTGTGGACTTGCTGCCTGGGTGAAAAACAGCTCTTCATTTTGTGATTTACTTACCTCTTTTTTTAATATTTCACATAGTGTAAGACACAAAATGGATCAATCAGAAATAATTATTTACCATATTACTGAATTGCCTTCATTCTTGGCAGACCATGTTTTATGGCAGACTCAATATTTTTACAAGTCACAGTCTTGAAATCTCACACTTTTTAGCAGGTGGAAACAAAAAAAATGCTACTTTCCCCTTGATTTTTAAAGAAAGACAATAGGAAGCATCTTACTTATTCATGTGCAATGTAACAAAATGCATAGGCAACAAAGCGTGCAACCCGATTTCTGAGGCACATGTTTTCACATGAATGGACTGACAGGCACATGCACCCATCCTGGATCTGTGCATTACCTAGATGTTTCAGGTATAGCAACTACCAGAAAAGGGCTAGCAACATTGGCTGGAAGTAAGTTTCATTGTGAACATGCTGCTAACATGCCTGGGAGTTGGTCATGGTTCACTAGGACATCATGCATGTAAAGCACCCACGTGTTCATAGGACATTAGACTATCCCATGTCTGTCTTTAGTATTTATTTCACACCTGAGTTCATTCAAAAGTAGCCAATGTAATCCTAACCAGACCGTCTGAACTATGCGCTGAAAGCCAGAGACTATGTTAGAAATGGGTCTGATTTTGCTTTTTGTCTGGGTTAAAAGCAATAAATAAATTTGTGTTCCTACAGACAGACTGATACACAAATGGCAAAGACGCACACACTTTTCCACTCACCAACCTGTGATGGATTTATGCCACAGTTTAATTGGTCCTATTTTTTTCAAGCTAGTCATCAGTTCATAAAGCCAGGCTGCCTTAATTCCCCAGTAGAAGTCCCTCAGTGACAGACCTTGTAAAACCTATAAAAATGATCCGAAATAGCTTTTCTCCATGGCATGGATTTAAGGTCAAATGCCTTCCAACCACCAGCGTTAACAGCAATACTGTATAAGGCAATTCAAGCCTGGCATATTTGCGCTCCAATACGATAAGGCTTGTCTGTCTAGCGCTGGTGGCTTGTAAAAATACTAACCTTAAGCCTCTGACTTGTAGCAGCGCGACCACTGTAAACATGAGTCTTTGCAAGCTGTGGCTTAGCACATCTGTGTTTGGAGGACAGAGTGCCTGGCTTTCGAGGCTGCTAAGAGGTTTGGGATAGTGGGAGTAATTCTCATTGCGATGGATTGGTGGCCAGAGGGCACGTGCCGAGGTTAAATTTATCAGGTTTAATCCCATGTTGGAGCCATCCAGTAATTTGCACCATAGCTATCATCAGCATTGCAATATTGGGCTGTGTGTAAACTATCGATGCACACAGACCTCATTTTACACGTGATCTGATGGCTGGCTTATCGGCGTACACCTATTTCTGTCACTTTAAATAAAGGCACAAATGTAGGGCAAAAAGGTCTGCTATTACTGAAACCAATCAGAATTTTGCCATTGACATTCACAGGAGCAAGCTCTTAACTATAATTTAGTTTTTGTTTTGTTGTTAGTAAAAAGGCCTAGCAAGTAGCACTGAGCCAAAACTGGCTAATGTTATGTATTTAGGGTTTGAAACGAGTTTCCAACCCACCACCACAAACAAGTCTGGGAATGATTTTGACCTCATGGTTAATAATCCCTGACTGTTCCATTAACACACCACTCACCACAGGATTAGCAGACCTGCGCATCCCCATCCACCCTAGAAAAATAATAAACCAGTTTACTTTATTGACACTGTTCTTTCTCCCTTCTGCAGGAAAAAACCCAACAGTTTCACTTTAATTAAAACAAATACACACACAACACAGCAAGCAACCTTTTCTGATCTAGCTCCCATTGAACTCAATTGATCTTGGCACAGATTTCACTGAGAGCAGCTCAGGCTGATTGATAATGTGGCTGTCAGGCTGAAGTGATTTTTGAAACAGCAGGCAAATTCGGGGTGACTGTTTTATCTAGACAAGGAAATGTTTAAAGGAAAATCTTAGAGCTGGGTGATTGATAGTCTTTGAACCTAACTTCAGAACACTCCCAGAACAAACATTCTTTGAGTGGTCCTACTCAGATATTGCGCATACTTTATAAAAATGGTTAAAAAAACTGGTGCTTGAGGCAGTTTCAGCTCTACCTATATTACATATACTCTATATATACTATAGATATGGATGTAGTCACCCTATAGAGCATATGTGTGTGCGTGTGGGTGGGTGGGTATTTACATATAACACACACATGTTACTCATACATAGATATTAACTTTTCTAAATTTTAATCCCTTCCCTTCCCATAGCTGAAACTGCTGGTAACTAACATCCACATCATATTCTATGTATGAAGGATATAATTTATTTGTAAACTCAGGATGTTCTTGTTTTATAGAGTTGCTTGTATTTTATAATTTATTTACACATCATGGTTGGAAATGCTTCTCTAATTGCTATGCATTTAAGTGTACCTTTGCTGAATCCATGTCATTCTGTCTGTGGCTATATTCTTTCTCATCGTGACAGTGTTATAAAATTGAGTTGTGGAGTGGCCAAGCCGAGAGATACTGACAGTATGCTGGGCCTATGAATGGCAGCTTCCATACAAAAGATGCATCAGTAGCAGACATATATTTTATCAGTTAAATTTTATAAGAATAGAAAGATGAAACAGACAGCATGAGGTTAAGCATCCAGAAAGTCACAGCCATTTGCAAGTTGATCACATATGAATACATTGAGCCTTTTGCCATTAAAAATGTAAAGTTTACTGTTTTGCTGGCTAAAATCTCTTGCCTTTTGTGGTATATGAGGTGTGAAACATTGTCAAAATATGATGGTTGAAAAAAAAAAAAATCAAAATATAGTGGCACTAAATGTTTACTTTTATCTTATTGGTACTTGTGCTTCCAGCCCAGGATATCTTGCGTGGAATGCATGGCTTCTTTATGGAGTGGAGTGTTTGTTTTTTAATTCACGGGATGCTATGTTGAGATGAGAGAGCGTGTGTGTGGAAATCAAACACCTTTCTCAACTAGCCCTACCACCTTCGTGTGCTCTAAGAAACAGATTCTGCAGAAACCAAGTCTGACATTGGAGGAACTGAACAGAAAAATAATTGCCTAGCATAGCACCATGAATAGCAGGAGAAGAACAGTACAAACACAGGACCTACAACCTTTACTCATATGAGTAGCCCCCTCCCAGTCAGCTGACCCATAGACTCAAAGGTCAGAAGGGACCAACATGATCATCTAATCCAGTGGTTCCGATCCTGTGGCCCAGGGGCCAAAAGTGGCCTTTGGGGACTTTCCAAGTGGCCCACGGCAACCTTCGTGCTGGCTACAGAAGGGAGCCACTGCCTAAGGACCCAACTGGAGTGTGTTTCCTTTAGACTAAAAAGAACCAGTGGCAGTTCCCTGCTGCAGCCATGGGGATAGGAGATCTGCGCTCGCCTCCCCATCTGTAGCAAGGAGCACAGCAAATTGCTCCACCTAGGTCCATAGGCACCCGAGTCCCGGCTGGAGGCAGAGGGAGGGGAGCACTGATCTTCCATTCTCCTGGCTGTAGTAGGGAGTCACTGTCTAGGACCCAGGTGGAGCGCACAGGGCTATAGGACACATGGGGTTTCCCTGCTGCAGCCAGGGAGATCGGAACTCAATGTCCTTGCTGAACTCTTTTCATGCGGCTGCAGTGTTGGGAAGCCTGCTGGTGGAGATGCATGGGCCTTCGGGGTTGTAAAAATTATATCTGTGGCCCTCGAGCCAAAAATGTTGGGAACCACTATGCAGGCCACAGAAACTCAACCACCCATGTTTGCAATAAACCGCGGGTTTTCAAACCACGGGTTGCGACCCGATACGGGGTCACAGACCCTCAGGTACTGGGTCATGGGCCTCCCCTCCCCCCATTGCTCCCACAGAAAGACTGAAATGCATTGCTAAAAGATGTAATTGTCGGGTTGCGGGCATAAATGACTTTTTTCAACTGGGTCCCGAGAAAAAAGTTGGAAACCCACGGCTCTAACCTATGACTAGATTATTAAAGTCTTCAAGCCACGATTTAAAGAGGTTAAGGCACAGAGAATCTATCAGCAATTGAGTCATGCTACAGAAAAAAGTAAAAAAAATAAAATAACTGGCACACTCACATAAGATTCCTCAAAGAAGTAAGGAGCTATGGAATCAGGATCAAGGTGGAGTGAAGTAGAAGCTAGACTGAGCAGAAAACAAAAATAGTTTCATAGCTATGCACCTCCTCTTTCTCTATTGAGCATGGCTGGTTCCCTTAGGCCAAAGAGCAGATATACTGGATAAGAAAACGTGTTGGTTTAGCCATCAACAGCCCTACTCCTCTGAGCACTGGTGGTGCCAGCTACAGCTGAACATATCAATGCAGTGTTGACAATGAAAGACACCAAAATTGCCTTTCTAGTTTTGTGGGAACAGAACATTCAGTTGTGAGGGGGATCACAGTCAGGTAGCAGGGCCAGATGTTCAGATTGACACGCAAGGCTAGATTTCAAAGCTGCATAAGGTAGTTTGGCAGCTTGAGAGGAGAAACATTTTCTCCTCCCACCTGTACTTTTCAGGACACACCACTCCCAACTCTGATGCTCCAATACTACCACTGGCTGGGGACAATGGATTTGAAGGTCAATGCGTCTGCACTGGGGCAGCAAACAATAAGGAGCCATTTATTTGTTTGGACTGTTTGAAATAGTTTTGATCTGCTCTAAATAGCAAAAATACTCTGTGCATTTTTTTTTAGAAAAGGAACATGAGGGTAGTTTAATCTTCATTGGTACTACCACGCAGTAGCATCAGTAGCAAAAGGCTCAGGGTGCCTAAAACAGAGGTAGATGTGCTAGCCCATATGTGTCAAGCTATATTCTCGGAACCAGGCTGCTTCCCCAGCTTGACACTTGGGGAGCGGCAGACATGGGCTGAAAACAGGCCCCATATTTAATAGCATTAGTTAACCATTTGCCCATTTTAAAGTATCAATTTGGTAGTCTTTAAAAGTGCCACAAGACTCCTTGTTTGTTTTGCTGAACTAGCCCAGTGGTTTTCCAACCACGGGTTGGGACCCAGGTACCGGATCGCAGTGCCACCTGCTGCCACCGCTGAAAGACTGGAACGCATTGCTCAAAGATGTAATTGTTGGGTCACAGACATAAATGATTCTTTTCAACTGGGTCCTGAAGAAAAAAGTTTGAAAACCACTGAAGTAGACTAACTTAAGGTGAAGATAACTCTTAAGGGCTGGATCAAGGAATCTAGGACCAGCGTGTGGGAGAAGGGAGGGGAACCGGCTGGGCTTCACACTTGGGGCACCCTAATCCAAACCGTATGTTCTCAAAACACCACTCTGCTGCTGCCCAACACTGGAGGCCGTGCATTGCCATTCATGAAGCTGCTGCTTAGCTCCTGTCTACTGCACCTTCACGGGCAGCAGCAGGTAGGTGTGGTAAGAGCAAGCCCTGCACAAAAGAGAAGAGGGTTAGTTAGGATTTGAGCCCAACTCTGCCCCAGGCTGGCTGAATGTGCTACCCTCTATGCTAGGCGGTAAAAGGGGCTACAGACACCTCATTTTGCGTGTGAGGGGGCTGACTTGGTTTAGGTTCCTAACTTTGGGGCAGGTTCATGGCTGTGAATCCCAAGCGGCGAGAGGCACCACCTGTTAGGCCACAACTTCCTTTGAGGCATGGGGCTTCGGTGGCATGTCCTACAGGCTAGAGCAGGAGATGCCCATTCAGACGGACAGGCTGCCAGGTTGAACTCCAGTGAGCAGTGCTGTAATTTGATGCACAGGGGTTCCACACCATTCACATTTGGCCCAGCCACCTCTGGGTCCACATGGAGGGGTGGCTGGGCAATGTGGTACATGGGGTGGCTTTTCCTATAAGACAGAGACTGGGTTGCCGCTCAGATCTCAACAGCTGGCAGCTTCCATTCATGCACAGTGTAGGTTACCGAGACAAGAGACTCCCTGGCTAAGGGAAACCTGGGCTCCCTGTGAGGTTAGGAAGCAGAATAAGCACCCAGAAAGGGGTCCCTAGTGGCAGGGGGCAGAGACCAGAATCTGCCCACTCCTCACAAAGAAATATCTGACTAGGTGCCACTGCTACACTCCTCTATGCAGATGTGGCACTCCCCACCTAGGAAAGAGAGCCCCATGTTCTAACAAACACATGGTTCTTAACAAGCTAGAGCAGTGGAGAAGGAGTTTGCGTCTATACAGAGCAGATGAGAAACAGACGCTGAGCTAACTCGGCTCTCATCACACTCCATAGATCAGAGGGCTGAGGACACATCACCACACAATTCTACAATGCTAAAAAGTCCTCCCAACTAGCCAGCAGCCTCAGATGCAATAGGTGGAGAAGCTAATAAACTATATAGGCCATAGAATTAAAATTGATTCCTTCAGAAAATGTTGGAACAGGATTTTGTTGCTATTTCACACTGTGAAATGGCTTTCATTTATCTTGGGCCATTTCATGTTAGTGCCCATGAAAGGTGTCTGACAGCCCTCCACGATGACAACTGCTATTTAACCACAGCACACTGCAGTGTTGGCTGAAGCAGGGCATGTTACTATCTCACAAAAGGGCCTCTTTCGCACTCCTAACAGAAAGGGGATATTCAGAGTGCCGGGCCATTCTGTCCTCAGCTACCCCAGTTATGCACCCTTACTTAGGAACTGCCCTGAGAACACCTGGATTGGTTAGGAGCTTCACAGCTCCACTGGAAGATAATTTTATGGGTTTAGAAACCTCACATCCAGTCATATGGCAGCTTTCATGCCAGCCAACTGGCAAGAGAACACATGCAGCTGTATGTGTCTGGCACACACCAATCTTTTCATTTTGGATCGCCTAAGCTACCCTGGAGCAGCTAGACGTGGGTGTGTCTGCGTTTGTGTCTATCTACTTCCCAAATTTGCTGCAGAAAGGCAGCAATAAGGCGGTCTCACTCCTGTGCCAGTTGAAGGTAACAAAGAGGTTTGCAGATTTAATTTTAACAGGGGCAATCTTCTGCTTCTCTCTGGTCAGCTCTAGTCTCCATGTGTCAAACAGAGGGACCATGAAAATAATGGGAGATCGCCTCTTTGTTCATTTGTAAGAAAACATGTTACTCAATAGTAGTTGCACTAATCAGGGCCAGAGAGGCCGGGCAGCATATACCAAGGGTATATTTTATTTTTCGTCCTGGGACAGCCAGCACCCATGTGGGACCCAACCTGACCATCCCCAAAGCGTCTTTGTACTCCCAGGGATGCTCCTGACCACTGATGTTCCTGGCACGCCCTTGAGAGGTTGCTGGGAAGCGACAATACTCCAAGCCCTTCTACTCTGTACCATGGAGGGCTCCCTGCCGGGACCAGGGTAGCAGAGGACAGAACTGTGGAGGAGGCATGTCCCCATCCTTCAATTCCATAGGCTATGTCTACACTTGTTAATTTAAGATGACTTAGAGGGGACCCTACAAAATCGACCTAGAGCGTCCACACTGGATGCCTAACGACTTCCACGGGCTAGGTGGACCTGGGACAGGTACACGGGGGCAGGGGGCACCCCTTGCCAAGTGCCAGGGGGCTCAGCCTGCGCCCCACTTTACCTTGGTACAATGGGGCAAAGGGGGACAGGTCCCCTGGCAGGGCATAGGGGCAGGGTGGGCAGTGCTTTGCCCTGCCCTGTGTGGGGGCATGCCAGGCTGTGGCTGTGCCAGCCACCCTGGCCAGGAGGGCAGTGGGGAAGCCCTGGAGCCCCCTCAGTCGACTTAAAGTCGACTTAGGGCTACTCCACATCTACACTGGCTTAAGTCGACTTTTTAAAGTCGACTTAAGCAGCAAGTCGACTTAAAATAGGTTTTATAAAGTTGACTTAATTTTTCCTTAAGTCGACTTAAGCAGCTGCTTAAGTCGACTTAAGGAAAGTGTGGTGCAGACGCAGAGTAAATTAAGTCGACTTAAGCAAGCTTAAATTAACTTAATATGTAAGTGTAGACGCACCCATAGAGATTAGGGAAGATTCACCATGGCCCTCTCTTATTAAAGCTTCAGCTGCTCCTAGCCTGCATTTGATGGAAGACCCACTGTATCCTAAAAGCTGCATGCTAGGAGTCCAGCACTGTTGCTGAAAAGATTGAGATGCTGCCATTGTCCATGAAAACGAGGATAAAAATGGTGCTGAACAATTATGTGAACAATGGACAAGCTAACAGCACACTGGGCTCGCAGTTAGGGACTCATACAGCTATGGAGATGGGGAGACATCTGGATCTGATCCCAGCCCGGTTTCTACAGGTTTTTGTTCTGAAGGTTCACTACAGAGCCAGTTAAAATGCTGGGAAGTGCAGTGACACCCATGGAAAATCTGCTGGAAAGCCTCTCCTCCTTGGAATTTTCTGAGTTCACTAATCTCTATTGTTTCTATTGAGAAGCCAAAAAACAATGGGGACAACTGGCAGGAGCAAGTCCTATTCTGTTGGCATTCTGAAAAGGTTACAATTAATAGTGAAGAGGCACAACGTGATTTACAGAGACAGTTGGCAGAGAAGCAAATGATACTTAAAAATGAAAAAAAAAACTAGCCCAGCAAGAAGGCACCCTGCTCAGAATCCAGTTAAATTGGAACAGAAAAAAACAGTTGCCTTCCTCCTATAAGTCCCGTTCTGTGAGATGTGTTGTTCATGTCCATTCCAAGAAGATGGCTGCACACCATGTTTACAGTTATTGGAAGGGTTTTCCCCTAGGAAAGCTTTTACCTGTCAGGTTGGTGAACGCACCTCCTGGAGTGGTGCTTCCATGCTGCTGTACGTAGCACCTGGTCAACCTGCCAACATTCTGGTTCCTTCTTGCCATACAACTCTGACAAGGGAAAGCGAATGGGTCTTGGAATGGACATGAGCAACGCCTCTCGAAGAACAACGTTTACAGAAGGTAGGTAACTGTTGTTTCTTCTTCAAGCGTTTGCTCATGTCGATTCCAAGCAGGTGACTCCCAAGCAGACGATAGGAGGGGATGGAGCTCATGGAATTGCTGGAGAATTGCTCTGTCAAATGCTGCATCATCTCTGGCATGCTGGGTGATGGTTTAATGGGATGTAAATATGTGGATCTCCTGCATAGGTATCTATACAAAAATGCCGCCAAGGAAGCCTGCATCCTCATCATAGGGTGCGTCTACACTTAGAAATTAAGTCAACTTAAGGAGGCTTAAATCAACTTAATTTACTCTCCTTCTACACTGGGCTTTCCTTAATTTGACTTAAGCTGCTCCTTAAGTCGAATTAAGGAAAAGTTAGTTCGAATTAATAACACCTAGTTTTAATTCAAATTAGCGCTTAAGTCAACTTCTTAAGTCGACTTAAGCCAGTGTGGATGCGCTCCTGGACTTTGGAGTCTGGTTCAGATGCTGAATCCTGACCTCCTTCTCAGGCTGGTGGCACCACGGATGTCTTCCAGATGTCTGGTAGGAGAATGGCCCGGTGCAAAGGGGATTGCCCATGCGTTCCAATATGACCAGGTCACCATTCATTGGTCCTGTGGCCAACCTGCCACAGCAGGGCGCACCACCAGAATAGGCACCTCTGGTTGGCAACGAGTGGAGCAGGAGTAGGATCTCTTTCAGAATCTGAGGCGAAGGGATCATGTTCCAGCGACCAAGGTCGAGCTGACAGTGCTTCCATCTAGCTGCTGCGTGGTGTGGAAACGTGGTGCCAGGCTTCACAGGAGTGGTGCTGCTCAGGTACAGCGAATAGCTCAACATTGGAGAGTGGAGCATTGAGGATCAATGCTGAGTATCCTGCACTCAGTCCTGCATCGCTGGTGAGCAGAGACGGGAAAAGGGTCAGCATCAGGGAGATCAGGAGGTAGGGGGCGGGGAGGAGCCAGGGGGGCATCAGAGGGGAGCCGCGGTTAAGTGCGTTGGGGGGGGGCACTGTGGTGCACGTAGCTGGGCCAGCTGGCCCTTCACAATGGGTGGGGTCAGGGGACATAGGAGGAACTGGGGGTGCCCCTCAGCACCTCCCTACCTGTGTGTTGTGAAAGGCCAGCCCAACCCCCTTCCCCTGGCTGTGGGGAAAGGGGAGGTTGCCCTTTGGAGTCTGAGGCCTCAGGCTGCAGCAGCAGCAGGTAGTCGGGGGGAGGCGGATCGCCCAGCTCAATTCTTCTCAGGGAGCAAGGGGCACAGAAGGGACTGACGGGTGCCCTCACTGCCCACCCCAGCATGCCATGAAAGCGGCTCTGCCATCACAGCTGCACCGGGCTGCAGAGGGATGGGTAGACAACGAGCAGTGGGTTAAGGACAGGAGGGAGAAGCGGTGTAGTCAAGTCTGCATTTGCAAATCCCTAAGCCTCTTCTTCCCCCGTGCCTCCATGGCAGATACAGATGCCCCTCCACATGAGCTGACATTTTTTGGTCTGGCTGAAATTTAAACTTAGACAGGTTTCAGGTGACGGCACAGTCTCAGTTAAATGTCTTACCCAAGCCATCTATACGATGACACACAACACTTGCACTATCATGACAGAGAGGCCGGTCTCATTACTCTTCCGTCAGGATGTGTGGACGCAGCAGGACACCAGCTGTGAAATAAAACCTCCTTAAATCCAATAGCAAAGGTCAAAACCAGAGGGATTTTGTTTTTTTTCCAACTGGGAAGTTTGTGCAAAATTGACCCTCGGCTAAAGTAGTTTAGATTTCTTGGTAACTTATCACCATAAATCATGGAGGCCCTTTATCTTTCTGGGCTTGTAAACCTTTGATCTTTAAATTACCACCATGACCCTAGAAATTCTTGCTTATGCAGGGCAGAGTAAACATCTTTAAGGCCGAGGGATTTTTCAATCCCATAGTAATTTGGATTACCACTGACCACTAAGGAATTAAAGAGTTTCAGACACTAAAGCTATAAAACAAAGTGCTTATCAAATCACACAACAGCCAAACCCTAAAGACTTTACTCAGGCAAAAGCCCTGCTTGTCATCTATAAAGAGGTACCCCATTCGTTTTTTGTTGATCCAGTACATTGAATATGTACAGTTGTATAGCAGGCCTCGGCAAATCTCCCTCACACCCAAAAACGGAGGCACCCCTAGGTGTGAGGCAGTGACAACCGCTTCTTCTGGTGGTGGTGCAGAGCACACAGGGCCCCCCCGCTGCCAGAAAACCGCCGCAGCAGTGGCGTGCGAAAGATGCCACCCTCCCCCACAAAAAAACCCTTGCCAGCAGAAGTTCCACTTGGGGTGGGGGGAGATGGTGGCGCTGCCAGCTCTTTTTTTAGGTGCTCGGGGATGTTTGCCTCCCTGGGTGTCTCATCACTGCTAGGTTCCAGGGGCAAAATCCTAGGCTCCATGGTGACCTGGCACACAGGATTTGTCAAGCCCTGTTGTATACATACAAGAAAATCTGTACAAACAGAAAAGACTGTGACTATGTACAATAGTGGTAAGAGAGCCAATCAGTAAACCAGCCATGGGCCTACGTGGGGCTGGAAAAGCACCAGAGCCAGACACAGAGGAAGGAACACCTGTCAATTCCTTTCAAAAGACCATACTACTAAAAGGTCAGCCCCACTGAGCTGTGGAAAAGGGCGGCCTTGATCCAAAGTCGATTTATGAGTTTAAGATTTTATTCTGTGTAATTGCAGTTTAAAATTTCATTCTCTGCCACTTGCCAAGAGAGCAGCAAACTAAACAGTTTTATGCCTCTGCAGAAGCGATTATTTTCAGCACATATTCTAAGAGCTGAATTTTGTTTCCACAGCCTTTGTTCTGTCTTTAACTCTCCCCCACCACATGTACAAAAATCAACATCTCATATTTTTACAAGGGCGAAAGCATTGGAAGTTTCAAGCATGAAGGCCCTTGATTGGCATTTGTTTAACTTTCTGGTAATAACATCCTCTGGCAAAGCAGAAAATGAAGAGTGCATTAAGCTAAGCTCTAAGGTGTGGGATCCTGCAGCTGGGAAGGAACCTGCCATTCACAAAACATTCAAGACAGCATGAAGTTCAGTGCCGGGGGCAGCATTTTTGTTGACTATGAAAAGTACAATGTACTATGGGAATGGATTCAGCATATTGTTTTTCCAAAAGATCAATGGGAGGTGTTACCTGAATCCATCATGTTAAGCAAACTAAATAAAATTTCCTATTCCTTTGGCTACACCTGCCCTGGCTTGTCAGCTAGCTGACTGAGTTTAAACCCAGTGCCAAATAAACTGTTTTCTAGCAGCGTTTAGTCCACTCATTGTGGGTGAAACTGGACCAGGTTAGGCCTATGTTTAAAAATCACATCTGAGGCTCCGGGCCACATTCAAAAGTGAGTCTGTTTAGAACATAGCTCCCAAACGTATGTCTTTTCTGACAGCCAATGCTAGAAACTCATCCAAAGATCTGACTGTCAAACGGAGTTCTTTCTGGCTCACAACAAAGCTCCTCCATTTATTAGGCATTTTCTACTCATTGAGTGGTATGTTCCCCAGAGAGACCTTTTGATGAGGTTCCTCACCAGCGAACAAAAAGCTTGTGGTAACGCATGAGGCTCAAACGCCAAAGAAAATAGCCTACGTGATCCGAGTGCTTTACAGTGACATTGTATTGATTGTTGAGTCTGTGATGAGATTAACTTGGACAATGTCCATCTAATGTTAGGCATTTTTATTAACCAGCCTTATTGCAACTCAAAGTGAAGCTCTATCCCTCACTGCTTATTAACAGCCTAACCTAACTCAGTCTCAGTCACATTCTAAAACCAGGCAGTATTTCCCTCCATTGCATAGGGATATCTTCCACTGGGGACTTGTAAGAAATGTTTTCTGACCCTCTTATCTCCATGGTGAGTGCAACTCTACACAGTGGGTCAAAAATTTTCCATTTCCAACTGTGCCTATGTTTTTTTTCCATAAATTCTATGATAATCGCCACAGAAAACACTGGAAAAGAGGCAAAAAATATTGCTTTGTATCTCGTCTTTACATTGACTTTTTTAATATTACTATTTATTGCTGCCTTTGGCCACTGTTTATTCATAAATGAACAATCCTGCTTTGCAATACAGAAAACAATGAATTATTTGCAACCTAGAATATACCCTGTTAGCGTTCAAGGGATGACTATTCCCCAGTAATGGTATTTCGATCATAGTCCCTACATTATAGGATTTAGACTGATTGAGAGGAGTCTAATGGGGATTTGCTTCCAATGGCAGGAAACAAAACAAAAACAGTGCCTCTCCCAGGAGCCTCAGAATCTCTCCTTTCCCAAGAGCCTGAAGCAATTTTGAGTAGGAAATTGAATAGCAGTGAGAGGTCAGACGGGCAAAGGGAAGAAACGGTATTAACAGAGAGCAGTATAAAGATATGCATGACCAGCAAATGATTGCTCTTTTTAATATATAGACTCTCTGCATCAGTGCAAATCCAAATACCTTTTCCTAAGTTTTGTGCCCATCACTAGGGATACTAGGCCCAATTTTCCACTGCACATTACCCTGTGCAGCCATTTAGGCTAGATCCAAAAAAAAAAAAAAACATTTCAAGGTAAAAGCTTTAATGCCTTGGAGGATCTGGGAGTCAGTTTCTCCATCAGCTTCAACAGATCAGGCTCTTGTTCCTGTGTAAAACTGCCAGTGGCGTGAGGGAAGGGCACATTCTGATCTAGCAGCATGACACACACACGTTCCTCAAATGGCTGTAAAGGAAAAGGGAATCCAGCCCATTGCCTCCTCTTGCTTCTATTCACCATCCAGCATGATACCAACAAGGCAATGAGAGTGCTGTGCAGGCTTTAAACTGTTCATTAACCGTAAACAGGCAAGGAGGGATGGCAGCAGAAGACAAAGGGCAGGAAAAAGAAAATGTGGGAGGAGAGACCCTGTTAATTTCCTCCACACCTCCCCTCTCCACTACCATCTCCCGGCTCCCCCGGCTCTTACTGCCACGGTCTGAAAGTCAAGTGGAATTGTGAAGAGGAACCACCTGCAATTTAAAGAGCAGCTTTCCCTGAGAGGTATGTGAAAACGCCACCTTCATGCTCATCGCCGATGGGAACTAGGCATCAGAGCCACTGACTTCCATGGAAAAAGGCAGATTCTGCTATAGATTTACTATTTTCAACACTGAAGAACCCACAGTGCTTAAAGAGGATTGAAAAAGGAAAGCAAACACAGCACCAGCCGAGCAGAAGGAGGAAAAGGAGAGCCTGGCCTACCCAAGCCAGGGAGAGGAGGGGAAGCTGTTTTAGCAGTAAAAATGCACTGTGTTTCCCCTCCTCGCTAGCCCTTCTTTAAACTCTGGAAGAAACACAGCTCTGGGAGAGCAAACTGGGTACTTTTCAGACTCATGCATCATCGGCGCTCACCAGCATATTCGTCCTTCCCCATCAGAATTTGATTAATAGGGACAGGGAGGCTCTGTGATTCCCGAGAATGAGTTTGTGTGTGTATGTGTATGTTTATACAGATATACTTAAAAGAAGGTTAATTGGTCTCCTGGGAGCTATAACAAACTTGTTAGGTTCCTCTATGTGAGCAGAGACTGTATGCAGCCTAATTATTCCTTTTCTTTGGGAGAGGAATCTCCAAGGTCCTTATTAAAACCTACAAACATTCTAAAGAAAGAAGGCATTAGAATTTGTCCATGTTGCTCACAAACCCTGGCCAAATAAGGAAATTGTTGGACTCATCCCATGAAACACCAACGGGTGTCACCTAGGCGTGATTTAAACGTATAAAGCATGGCTGCTTTACCGGAAGCTAAACCGTAATCTTTGTGTTGGATACCTACAGCTGGAAATATGATACATTACATCTGATTCCTGTCTTATGAATTAGTGTGGCATTTATACTGAAGGTGAGAGAAACCTGAGCCATAAAAAATGGATTTCAAACTTGATAGCCTGGGTTTGGCCTGAGATAACGTGGTGCTCACATGCATGCCAGGAGTCTGGCAAAAAGCCTTTCTGCTTGGAAAGGAGTTCCTCTCACTTACCCACGTCTCATCACTCAGTAGGTTATGGGGGGTGCTGAGTGATACTTTTTGCAGTGATGCGCATATCTTTTTCTGACCAATATTCTTTTCTGGATTTTCTGTGTAGCATGAGTTAAGAGTGAGGCCTCAGCACCCAGGCACAGGAGCTGCAATTCTGCCTCCCCAATGAGACACTAAAGCAGAATGGCCTGGTTTAGAGTGAGTGAGCCAAATGACCTGAGCAGCACTGGGCTTGTTTACACCCACTGTGCTGGGCATTGCTAGTTGCGATCTGATGAACTGACATTCATAGAGAATGAAGACATCTCTCTCTGCCACAGATACACAGCACAAACAAGGGCAGCTCAGGCATTGTACAGTGCACCATTAACACGCCTCAACACTGATCCCCAGTATGACGTCATTTCACTCTCCCAGAGCCACTGAGAGAGTTTTGACTAGACCATATAACTACAGTTTTCAACTCATTTTGTAATCAGACTCTGGACATAGTTTACATCCAGAGGTAACATAGATTTTAAGGTCAGAAGGTGATGATCATCTAGCCAGACCTCCTGCACAATGCACAGAACCTCCCGCCCACTCCTGCAATAAACACCTAACCTATGATTGAGTCACTGATGTCCCCAAATCATGGTTTAAAGGCTTCAAGGTAGAGAGAAACCACCAGCATGAAGTATTTGGTAAATTACCATGGCAACCACCAATGTACAATGTACTTGGTAAATTATCATGGCAGCCAACTATGTTTTTGCCCTTCCCAGAAGCCTAAGCTGGAACAAGGTTGCCTTTCTGTAACCAGTTTGTAACACTTGTTATTTTTGCTCAGTGCATGTTTAACTGATTCAGACGGTCTTATATTTCGAGAGTGATCAGCATGCTCCGATGCCAGCCCAAATGCTCCGTTCCCTTTTGTAGTTCGTATTAATGGCAATGGACTGGTAGTTCAAAGAATTGGGTTCCGGTAACAGTCAGACTGTGCGATCAGTTAAATAAGTCAGTTCATCTCTCTATGCCGTATTTTCATCGGTTCCAAACTGAGGAAAATGAGACTCAGTCTCCTTTGTAAAGCACTCTGCAGTCCTCAATCTCTACCTGGCTGTCAGGAATTTACACTAAAGTGCTGATAGCAACTTTCAAATTTTTAACTGAGTGTTCTCACTGGAAATCTGCTCACCTAGCTGGGAAACACAAACATTCTAGCTATTGCACACGTTCAATCAAAGCACCCCAAACATCGAACTGAATACTGAGTTTCCAAAGTGAAACTCATTACAATCTGTGTCCACCCCCCCAGGATATGGCACATTGGACAAACATACATATGCAAACAATTAAAACATTTATGGGAAGAATCATCTCTTCACAATTTGTCATAGGGAAAAAGGCTGCATTCAGATGGAGCATTCATCTCCTGCAAATAGTTCTCGGAGCTCTCATGATCAGTAAAGCTCTGACAAAGGTTTTGGAGGACATAAATTTCGATAGTCACCTCTTTTTTTTCTTTGACAATGAAGCGAAATGTTTCCGAGAATCCAGAATGATGAGAACTACCTTCTGGGCCCAATGCATTTGGGGCCATTCACAATCTAACCCAAGTGACTTGCTCAAGGTCACATAAAATCTATGAGAAAGATGGGGACAGATTCCACCTATTCTTAACCAGAAGTCCAAGCCTTCCTTCACATGTATATGGGGAGAATTATTTCCGAATCCAGTTTAAATTCTCTTACTGAGCACAAACTCCATAAAAACTGAACCAAGCTCATTAAGAGTGTCTTACTGATGAGAAACTCACCCAATTAATTGCAGAGGGAAATACGCTTTGTATTTTGTGAATGGCTTTAAAAATAAGCAATATCCAAAAGCATCAAAATATTTAAATAAAATTTTGCTTTTTGTTTTTGTTTTTTTTTTAAAAACCCATCCACCATAGAATAGGGAAGCAGCTGGAAATAAACAACGGGCAGAACAGTGGGAAACATTTTGCTAGCAAAACCCAAGTCACAATCATTAAATACTACACACGTGACCAGGTGACAGACGACACTTGGAATTGCATTTAAATCCCTATTGCTCAGAGCCATGGTATTCAAATATAGGGTCGGGACCCGGTACTGGGTCGCAGACCCTCAGCCACTGGGTCACGACACCCCCTGCTCCCACCGCCAAAAGATTGGAATGCATTGCTCAAAGATATAATTGTTGGGTTGCGGGAATAAATGATTTTTTTCAACTGGGTCCTGAGGAAAAAAAGTTTGAAACCCACTGGCTTAGCGCTGTGGTATAGGGTCTCTCAAGATGTGTGTGGTTCCTAAAGGCCCGTTTTTTAAAATAAGCATAACCCTGCCCCTTGAGCAGAGCGGTCTCAACTGAGGACCTGGATAGAAAACACTGCACTGGACTTAGAACCTTCCAGAAAATCATTTGCAGAGGCTCTGCACCCTTAACTAGCAGCTAATATCAAGGACAAACTTAAGGAATGCTGCCAAGCCCAACAAACAGAGTCCTGGGGCACTTTTACAGACTAACAGATTTATTTATCGCATGAGCTTTCGTGGGAGAAAATCCCACTTCGTCAGACGCTTTGAAGATGGGAAACTATTTTCTCCCACGAAAGCTCATGTGCTAAATACATCTGTTAGTCTTTAAAAGTGCCCCAGGACTCCTTGTTCGTTTTGCTGCAATAGACTAACACGGCTCCCCCTCTGGAACTTGCCAAGTCCACATTATCCAAACATTAGGTCTCAAACCTTAGTGACTAGAAATATTCTCATGGTGTTTGAAAGGATTCAGGAGTATCTTGGGCATTAAAGTGAGGAAGCAGGCTCTCCAGACCCCAGTCTGCTTTGTCCATGAAGGCTTCTGTCCCCCAACAGCTTTGGCTTGGAAAAGTGACTTAGCCTGAAAACTGCCACATTCACTCTGAAGTTAAAGAAGAATGTTTCTGCAAAGACTCTAGGCTATGTCTACACTGGCGAGTTAGTTCGAATTAAGGAGGCTTAATTCAAACTAACTAAAACCATGGCTACACTAGGCTTGAGTTAGCTCAATGGCAGGGGAGCATGAGAAGCTATTTTATCATGGGACCTCCTCTGCACTGTTTCCCTGCCCAGCTGCTGCTGCCCCTCTCTAGAAAGCCCCACACAGACCTGCACCCAGCTGAGATATCTGACAGTCACAGCCTGGTCCACACATGACTCTGCATCTAATTCCTGGGGATGATCCTTTGCATCCAGCTTCCTGAAGGTCCTGGGCAGCCACGCAGCTGCTCCTTCCCAAAAGTCCCCAGTCACTTCCTGTGTCAAGGTCCTGCCTCCTACCTAGCCTGGGGAAAGGAAAGTACAAAGGGCTGATGGGAGTTGTAGGCCCTTGCTTAGGGGCTTCATCAGGCTGAAGACAATTCAAACTGTAAGAGTTCCATCTGATTAAAAGAGTTCCCGTGATTTTAAATTTCTGCTTTTTTTCCAAGTGTTTTTTGTATGGGTTTTTTGGTCTCCCTTTAGCTCATTTAACTATACTGCACCTTCTAGTTTTCCCTTCAGTTAAAGCTCTCTGAGAACTCACATGCCAGAAAAAATGTCTGGAGAAAAGAGGTTGGAATTGAAACTGTAAAAGAAAAAGAACAGCAACAGCATTCCTTGCTGTGTTGGCACCTCTAGCAAGACATATGAACTTCAAAGTGAAATTGCTCAGCAACCAGCTATAAAACTGGGCTCTTTTCATTGTCCAACCTGAGAGAAATGTAAGCATTATACACACAATAAGGAATGAAAAGCACTGTCAACATTCCTGCACTAAGGAAATTTGGCTGGAACAATGCAGGAGACTAGACTTTACAGGAATACTGAGGTAACGATGCCATCTTCATCCTAGGGCCTTATTCAAAGCCTATTAAAATCAACGGGCATCTGTCCATTGCTTTCTGCAGGCTTTAGTCTACCCCCACCCCACCAACATGGTGGTGCACTATGTGTGCTGGTGCACATGCCTCCATGCCTGCTCCCCAACAAGCATTATGTTCTTTTAGCCTATTCCTCGATATGTAACCATTTTGCTGGGAAGGATTCAGCATACGGCTGTCTCTCCCCAGTAGGGTGACCAGATATCCTGATATTATAGGGACAATATTTGGGCCTTTTTCTTATATAGGTGCCAATTACCCCTGCTCCCATCCCAATTTTTCACGCTCGCTAGCTGGTTACCCTACACCCCAGTCCATGCTCCAGCACAATATCAAACATACCCACCTGGCTGGTGGAGCTCCCAGGGTGCATAAGAGTGGGTTGGACCATGGCTGGGGAGTGTCTCCACATATGCAGAATGCACACGAGTGTGAATGCACCGCAGTTGGCATGCAGTCACTCAGCATACACTACCTAAGACACTACAGGATCATCCCTCAGGTTTTTACAGGCCTTTCAGCTTAACACATTTAAAGTGTTACTGGTAGTAAGGCTTGTTTTTACATAACACCATGTGCTTTTTAACACACCAGGGTCCCTTCACCGTCAGGGAATAGGTCTGGAACTCTGGGCTATTCCATTTGGTCATCAGTGATGCCATCGCTCTGTCACTAATCCTTGTAAATGCCTGGGTCTGACCTCTTCCCCATATAATTTCCTGTTCCTAATAGTAATAAAAACTCCATGGAGCTATGAATTTCTGTGGAGATTATTGCAATCTTGGGAGGTTGAAGCAACTTGGCCTGTGGCCTTATGTCCTGCTATGCACTCCAGAAATGCTCTACATTTTGAATATTACTGCCAGGCAAGTGGATGCTTCATAGTCTGGAACAAATTCAAACATCTTGACAGGCGATCTTTCCCAACGCTGGCAGTCATGTGCTGCGGCTGTAAATTATGCCCAGAGTGTTCATTTTTACTTTAAATGTGTTCTCATCTCATAGTAATTAATGGTGTCAAGTTACTGGTGTGAAAAACCTGACTTTACAATGACTATAGATAAATTAAATGACAGTCACATCTACAATAGCAGCAATAAATTGTTTGTGAGGAACAGCACACCTTAAGTGATGTTCTTAAAACCCTGAAATTACTTAGATTTAAATGCCTCTCAAATATTTGGCTTTGTTAACATTTGTTTCTGCGTTAAAAATTAAAGTCAGCAGCACTGGCAAATAACAGCTTACTTGTTGACGATCTTGGGGAAAATGGAATCCGTGCTTTCCAAAAATCGCTCTTCTTCCTCCTGTGAGCCATCTCTTAATTCAGCACCATCCTTATGTCCTAAATGACTCTCTGCACACTGATGTGCAACCATACCAGCAGATTATTTTAGGGTGGGGGAAGGGAAGGAATATAATTGCTGCTTAAAGAAATGAGAAACAAGTGGAGTGAAGTATGCTAAGAATTTATTAATAGATTTGTCAGAACAGTAGAATGTACAGGTCCAGATTCTGTGGTCCCTTTGTCCTGCCTGATTGGTGGAAAGGGGACAGAATCTTGTTGAACCTGCCAGGCTGTGAATTCTCAGCTGGTGTAAAGCTGGTAGAGTTGCCAACCCTCACCTAGGAGACATTGGAGGAAAGGAAATGATATGTCAAGGCAGGACGTAATACAGCTCCACTCTGCCAGTTTATAGCTGGCATATGCTCCTGTAGGGACCACAGCCAGCTCCCATAAGTTAGAATAGTCCCCGTCTGTTTTAATTTACATCTAGGCAAGGACATCTTGAGAACCGGCCTGAGAAACTGTTTTTCATGCTGAGAAAATCTTTGCACAGGACAAATTTGGTCCATAATGTCAGAGTGAGCAACTCACACAGAACACTTAATGTAACATTTTCAAAAACCACTAAATGACTTAAGTTCCTAAATCTTGTTTTCAAAAGTGACACGGGCACTTCGAAACCTGAATGTTTTGAAAGACAATGGAATGTGGAATGAGTAGATTCCTAAATCACTTTTGAAAATGGGAGTTGGGCTCCTAGATCACTTTGCTGCATTTGGAAATGTTTACACTTGATCTAAAAGAAAAAAAGGAAAGAGCTCTTATGTACATGCTGGGTGTATTTATTTACTTTGATGTTAAACTTTTCAGTTTTTTCTAAAAATTAATAACACTTAATAGTTAACACAAGAGGTCCTGAAGGAGCTAATATATCTAAAAGAAACAGTAGCTGAAACTTAGGAGACTCTGTAGCAAAACATTCAAATTCAGTTCATGTAAACAGGTGAAGTTCCCCTAAAAACAAGGAAGCTGTGCCTGTTTTTAACCACAGCCACAGACAAGATCATACGACTGATGAGAGAAAAATGGAGATGCTGGGTGAAGTTTCTCCATAATGGAACTGCACTGATGTCAAACAAGGTCTGAATTTGTCATTACAGTCTAAGGCAGGTCTGCTCAACTTTTAAGAAAAGCCACTTAATGACAGAATGACTTTGTAAAGAGTCACAAGATCAAAACAAGACAGCAAGTCTGATATTCAGAATCTCAGACCCTGGGTGAGAATACAGGACTGCTCTGTTGGATGGTGTTGGAACTCTGTTTAGAGAGTCAGAGATTTTTGCAGAGTCACTCTGAGCTCAGATCAGGTGTGTCCAATTTCAGTCTATCAGGGATTGAAGTAACTATGTAAGACACATGGAAAAGCATCTCCAGAGCCCTTTCCCCTCTCCCTGTCTCCTGCCAGCAAAGGTGGGAAAGATTTTCCTTTGCTTAGTTCTCTATAGGCAGGGTGTGGTCTCCACTCTTTTTCTGACTTCCCTAATCCCACCCACTACGGCCTTTCTCCCCCTCACCTTCCTCTCTCCTGGCTCTACTAGGAGCGGGATCACCTTAGACCTTCCCCTCATTCCCCTCCCACACTGAAAATGCATGGCTGGCGCACTACCAGTGAGATTTATCAGTGCTCCTCATTTTATTTGGCCATATATAGATCAGCAGCAAATTGATAATCCACAATCTTCTTGCTCTGCCTTGGTCTGTAACTGAACGTGCATCACAACCACAGATTTTGAGGGAGTTTCATGCACAGCTCTTAAAAGCTCTGTGTGGTTCTAAGGCAAATAGCAAAAGGATCACTGATCTGAGGAGGTTCATGAGGTGATTTTTAAAGCAGTTGGAACTGAGCAAATCATAATGATGTCCCTGAAAGAAAACAGAGATGAGGGCAAAATTCAGACCAGAATTTCAAACATTCTTAAATTTAGGCATGTTCTAAACCAATGCTTTGGGTTAATCTATTATAAAGAGAGGAAACATCTGTAAAATCAAGATATTGTTATATTACTGGTATGTACTATAAATGTGCTGCGCCCTGTTCAAGACACAAGATAAAGAGAGTTACTGCCTTGAAGAGCTTACAGTCTAGGATAAACTCACTCAGCTCAGCTGGGATTTTTCTGATGAATTTCATGGGCTTTGGATCAGGCCTTCAGATGGGAAATCAAGAGGAGTAAATTTATATTTTCTATATATCTACTGATTGAGCATTTGGGGCCAGGTCCTCAGCTTGTGTGAACCCGCACAGCCAACTGGTTAATTTAACTGGCACTACCTGGATTTACAACAGATGAAGCGTTTTTACTCTTTTCTTATGAACTCACAAATTGTAGGCATGGCAGGAAAAAGAAATCAGTCTCAAGGAGGGATTTGAATAATCAGAGATGACGGTAGTGATTTGATAAGCTGGGATTCAGAAGTCATTCTGCACAACCTGGAAAGAAGCACGCAGCTGAGCATGTGAGAAGGAAATGAACAGATTGGTGAGACAGGTACTAGCTGAGTCTGACTTTTGATTTCAAATTCTTCCTATGTTCAGACACATTTGGACCTAGGCTTCTGGTTCAGGCCCAGTTATTAAACAAATAAAAGTAGAGCGAGACCATTTAAACATCTCAGAAACCACCAAAGAAGATGCTGATTTGCACACAGCAGCAATCTGTATACAAATATGCTTTTATTACCTGCATGCAACTTTACCATCAGTTGCTAAGACTTATTTGTTACTGTGTTGCTTCCCAGAGGGAAACTCCTTCTCAAAATGGCATGTTTTCTCCACATGGGAATTCAGTGAAGAAAATTACACAGCAGAAGAGCAAAGCTAACAAACATTAAACATTTTAGCAAAGGAAATAGGGCTGGATCCAAAGCCCACCAAACTCAAAGGGAGTCATTCCAATGAATTCAGAGGGCTTTGGTGCAGGCCATAGAATGTCAATTTAAAAAGCATTTGCTTTCCTATTCACTTGAATATTATTTTTTCAGCATGAGATCTTCCTCACTGTGCTTGCATGCCAGCTTCACACTCTTCTTTAATTTTCATCAGGTCTTGTACCAGGCTGTGGTCTGCTCCATGTGTTACTTTCATAATGTTATAAGCCTTGAAAAGAGAGGAAAATGGACAAGTTAGTTCACCATCTTTTACCTTCAGATTCCCAGCTGCAGCCTCACTCTAGGAAACACAATCTACACATGGATTGGGCTAAGCCACCTGCTCTGCTGCTCCTTTTCTATTGCACTGATGATTCCCTGCCTTAGAAACTCCGTAAAAGCTCCTATCTCAAGTCACACTGAGGACACTACTTCTCATAAGACATTTCTTAATTCGTTCATATTGTTTCTGATAGATTCCTACTCTGCTTCTCAAGTCTGATTGACCAGATTTCAATCCTTCCACCATCCAGGAGGAATCTTTTCTTAAACAATATTCTGGAGACTTATTTGGAATTGAAATAATATATATTATCTGGTGTGATGAGAAAGTAAACAGAACAATAGTCTTCTATTCCTGACATTCAAAGGTTGACAAATGGAGGGAAGTACCTGCTATAACGATCTTTACATTTACTTTCAATTAACTATTTTTAAGGGTGTCGGGGGAGCGCTGAACAAACAACTCAGAAAGCAGTCACAAAGCAAAATCATGAAGTGCATAGCTCTCTGCTGAGTACTATAGAGGCTCTTAACTATCACATGGGGACAGCCAGTAAAAAAGGGAAAGCAAACAGAAATATGGAAAAGTTTTTGACATTGTTAGAGGTGCCCAATGTATTTGAAATGAAATCTGAAATCCTCAGTGTAGAAGGTGGATTTAGGAATGGGATTTTATATTATTGAGTTTATGTAGTTATAGAAATAGAAGTTTGTTAGGGTAGGCCCAAGCCTGAACCAGTTTTCAAAGGCCTTAGCATACAACTCACATGAACCAATGCCAGAACTCAGATGCCATATAGTCTGCCTCAGCAACCTTGGAAACTTACAATGTTACAAGGAATACCCTGCACATAGCGTGTGAGAACTGAGGGCTATGTTGCAAAGCCTTGTAATGGCTATGTTGCAAAGATTTGGCCCTGCTTAGAGCGTATGGGAACTGATAGCTATGTTGCAGAAGTGTAAAAGCGTATGGGAACCAAGGGACCATGTTGCAAAGACGTGGGACCCTCTGAGAAAGCAGGAGGGGAATGGGAGGCACAAAACTCTATAAATATTAGTCCCAAAGATGGGGAGGGAGACAGTAGGCTGGACATGACTCAAGATGCCCCGTGGCTCCGGCTACGATAGCAAGTGGGGTCTGCCCATAGCCAAAGACAGAGAAAGGTCAGGTCCTGGTCTTGAAGCTGACTAGGCTGGCACGTAGGCCCGAGCTCATCAAAGAGAGGTCAGCACCTGATCCCCGATGGTGGCAAACTGACACGTTGGTACAGAGTTCGGTGAGTATCAAGAAATCACCAATAGGCCTCGGTGAACACTGGTTTGATAGTAGTTACAGGTATATAAGATATTAGTAACAGTAAAGGTAACAGAAGTATTTAGCACCCCAGGTCCTGGTGTTAGGACTAAAGTAGGTTAGCATCCCTACCCCTGAGAGTTTGGGGAGGTAGGTATAAGGTTAGGGAACAAGCAGTTTAGCACCCCAGCCTGGGAGTACAGGTAGATAGCCTGCCATCCCCTTTGAAGTTAGGGGCACCCCTTTGGAGCTAGGGGCAAGTGCAGAGTAATAAGAATAGTTTTAGTAATTAAATAGTTAATAATGCACATTTACTTTGATTTGTAAGGCCTGCTGCAGCACAATAATATTATTAGCATAACAGTAAAGTTTTTAATCTTGCAAGCTAAAAAGAGTGTACACTTACAAGAAAAAGTGCATAAGTGTTATTGTACTCATGATGATCTGCAATAAACATTTTATGCTTATAATTCTCCTGATTCCATTCCTATTTTCCCTGATGATGTTGATCTTTAGTACTCCTTTACCCCCCTTGTTCTTCCCCTTATGGGAACAGTATTTAATTCCTATACTAATCACTTGGGTTATCGACTGGCTCGGTTTAACCCTTTATAATCTGGTTCCCTTGACTACTGATGTACCTGTAAATGCCTCCTCTCCATCAGATCAAGGCCGGGCTATTATCCCGGTGGAAAAAGAACCTGTTGTCCAAGCGCACCCCTCGATGAGTACCACGCCGAGGGTAGATAGTGCTATGCACTCAGTTGGTGCCTTCTATTGTTTTATGGAAATTCAAAACTGGTCACATTTGCCAAATTCTTGTGTTTATATGTGCCATTTTTAGGGCACAATTATTTTCCCCTCAAAATGTGTCAACCATAATAATATTCCATGTTTTCCTCACTAACATGTTACTTCTAGGGGGAAGGTCAAAAAAACATTGAAACAAAGTTGTGGGAAACTTCTTCACATCATACAACCCTAGGAATTAAAAGAAACATAGCAGGGGGTTTTGTTAATAGAAAAGAAACATGAAAACTACCAGAGTAAAAACCATGCAAGAGATTTAACACAGAGTGGTGATTGACAGTCTTGGTGATGGTGCCATCCTGGCAGACAGAATGGCTCAGTGAATGATGCATCGTAAGGTGCATTTCACCACCTGGAAAAGAAGTAATGTGGCCTCATGGGTTGCTCATGCTGTAGACTGCAGCATCCATGCTATTTGGTTGGAGACCTAAGCATACACAGATCACAAGGTTCATGCTAGCTAGCCTGGCAACTGGGCAATCCTGAGGCAAAAAATACCTTTAATAATAATATACCTTCACTTGAAATGATGCCACTACTGGAGCTGAGCAAAATTTTTCAGACAAGTGGTTTATTTACCAAAAAACACAGTTTTGGTTGACCCCAAAATATTTGCAAACTTGACATGGATTTGCTGAAAAGTTTCAGGCTGGAAAAAAATTCAGGCTAAATTCATAATATAAAGAGGGGAAGAAGGAGGTGGGGGTAGGGGGTGGACTGCCTGCCATATACTTTTTAGCTCTGGGGTTAACAGGGCACTCACCCAGGATGTAGGAGAGCTGGCTTTAAATCCCCACTCTAGAACAGGAATCTGAACCCAGGTCTCTCCTCGCCCAAGTGAGGGTCCTAGCCACTTGTCTCTCTCATATCCCTAACCACTGTGCTAAACGGTACACCATGGGCAGTGCCTCCTGGCCATTTTATGAACTGGGTCCTTTTAAAATGTCCAGAGACAAAATGTGTTATGTCAATGACCTGCTTTCATTTAATCCAAAATGGACGTTTTCCATTTGAAATTTTCTGTTTGGAATTTCCCCCCACAATTTGACTGCCAGTGAACTGAAAAAGCAGTCATTCGTCCAGTTCTAGTCTCCACCAATGAATATAACTCTTCTCTTCCCTCCCAGACACCTCATTGCTATGATGCATCTGGTGTCTCTTGTTCTGCCTTTCCACCTTATTGCAGAGGGCCCCAATTAAACCCTGCATTAAGGGTCAAGTCCTAGTTCCATTAAAGTCAATGGCAAGGTTATCAATGGCATCTTAAACTCTAATCCTTGACCCACGAGAGAGTTGAAGTGGTGCAGAGGGCCTTGTGCAGGCATCCCACCTTGGGGGTGATTTTCACTCTCAATGTAAAACATTTTCTACTAAGCCGAAGCGCCGAAAGGCAAATTCGGTTCCTCTTTTCAGAACACTAGTCTGCTCTCTTCAGCTTCCCAGACTAAGCCTCACACACTAAGTAACACATCTGAGGCTGGATCTTGCGGTCTCCCTCTCGGCTTAAGGAATAAATCTAATTATGGAGAACTACGGTAATCTTACGGCTGCAACACAGGGCATGGTGTCATCAGCCACACAGCTTCTCCCTCAAGAATATAAAAACCCATTAGGTGGTGGTATGAACATGCCTCCATGAATGCAAATGAAAGCACAGCACATTCATTTGTGTCTGATTTTCCCTGGGATTGGACGAGCTGCCGAACATCACAGATGCATGTATCCGTATGCAAATGTATTGACGCATCACTCCATCATGATGAAAGAGGAAAGCAAACTGCACCACACTGTTGTGGTGCAATGTGAAGGCCAGTGTACTGGAGAAATTATTTTTGTTTCTCCTGTCTCTTGATTAAAACAAATGCTTGCTACACAAGGAAAGGAAACGCCTTTAGATTCATTCATCCTCATTTTACAATAATCACAGCGACTGTTACAAACACAGAATGAAAGCTGGGTACTTCAGGATTTAAAACAAAAATCTGTTTATATAAAGGCAGGTTTCTTAGGTGTTGCATGGAAACCGAGGTGGGTGGGTGTGTGGGGGCCTTCTGTTCTACTTACCAAAGGGTAATGGTGATGGGCTATGCTAGAAAAGGACACAGCTAAGCATCTGGATAATGTGTCACCATACGGTACATTAAAAAACTTTTAGCTGCATATTTAAAAACACCATGCTACTACCTGAGCTCCTGGGTAAAGAAATCAGTCCTGCTCATTTATACTGACAGGAATACCAGTGTGGAGGGCCTGCTTAGTGCGTAACAGGGGGTTTATGAGCAGAACACTTGGGCAGTGGGGACTCTGCATTGGATAGAATGGCATGGATAGGAAGTTGGGGCCAGGTTGGGGAAAAGACCAAATACACATTGAGGATCTGGTTGCAGAGCGGCACCTCCTCAGGAAAAGTTCCTTGGTTCACAGGGAAGCCAACTACACTGTGATGCCTGTTAGTAGGGTGCAGCATGCTCTGTCCTCCATGGTAAATCACTGGGTGCGGGGGGGAGGAGGTGGAAAGGAGAGGGAGGCGCCCTGGTCCTTCTTTCAGACCTTTTAAGGGGTGATGACTGCCCCAACAGGTTCCAGAATCAAGTAGTCCCTGCGTTCGGGTAAATGTAGGGACTGAACTATGACCAGCCATTCACTGCCCCCACCTGCCTTGTGCAGCCACTCAAAGGCAGAGGCCACCTGGCCTCCAGTGTCTCAAAACCATGGAATGGTGGGGCAATGGCCATTACCCAAGCCCTGAGGACAGAGTAGCAGTCACGAAGGAATTGTGTTGCAGCCCTGTGGAACGGGAAAGGGCTGGAGGAATTCCAGCCTCCACTCCACTCACTTAGTTCCCCGGACAAAGCCCAGCAGAATTACCTTTCTGAACCGTGATAGATGATCGCTATTTAGATCTGTTTTTACTGTGTTGGTCAACCAGCACCCAAGATGTCAATCATACTTCTCTCATTGACCTAGGTTTCCCATGAGCTCCAGGCACACTCTTCTGTAGTTGCCCTTATATGACAATGCTGCTCCTTGTTCAGGTGTCTTTTCCCCTAGCTAGCTAGCGAGCTCAATAGTTCACTGTCATTATTGCCAGTTCATTAGAACCAGTACTTTTTGGGTTTAAAAAAATAAAAATAAAAAGGTGCTGGTACTCATATCTTGATAGTTAATTTGAAAAATACCTCTTAGAACCATTCCTGGATCCTCAAAGTCAACCACGTTATTAGGAGCGTGGCTCAGTTACAGCTCTTTGCTGGCAAAGGTTTCACTGAATCTTACTCTCCCTCATTGATTTTTTTCAAAATTTTCAGTAAGATAAAGTTATAATAAAACATTAACTTACTACCTTATACATTACTGTTCAGGATCCGGTTAATATTCAAAGAACCTGTCTACAGATTCTGGCTTGCCAGTTGGGCAGCCTTCCATTTCTGAGTATCCAAAAAGGGTGGCCAAATTTCTAAATCTCTCTCCTCTTTTTGGCAATTTTCTTGTGCATATACTTGGTGGAAAAGTTTTTCCATTACTAGGACAGTCTATATTTTACTATAGCACAAATTCACAGGAGGAGGGGTCACATTTTTCTAATCATGTACAATAGAGAATTTAGCTACTAACAATAAAAAAAAATTAATTTGCCTTTGTTAAAATTTTAAAAAAATTATTGGTTGTATAATGATCTCAGAGCCAGATTCAAATTTCATTCCAGAACTACAGTGTAGCCCCTCTATAATGTGGCCCTTTCTACCAGAGGATCTAATATATTCTTTCAGCCAGAAATTCATTATGGTGTACAGGGCCATCACACGATCCTTTTTATCATTTTACCCCCAATTTGGGGCTGCAGAGAGAAGAGCTGAATGGTGCAAGAGGGATTCTCTGCAGGTGCTTAATAGCAGCCTGACATTGATTGACATGGAGGGCAGTGATGGGGCAGCCCAGGGAAAGGGCCATGGAATTTGTGTATTCAGTCTTAATGCACTGCACATATGATGCTCACGGGTTGTCAACCCACACATTGGAGAAGTGGCTATGGAAATCTGACAAATTACACAGGATTTATGTGAGTGAAGTGAACCTCCCTCAGATCCCAATCTCTCAATGTCCCAAAGTCTTCCCCTTAACACTAACGCTGAAATCAGTCTGACTAACGTTCCAGGAAGGATGGTCTTCAGTGCTGGAATGCCTTAAACAGAGGAAAGGAGCGTAATGGCTCCCTGTGATCAGGAGCAGGAGCTAACAACTCTACTTGCAAAGGGCCAAATCCAGCCCTCATGTAACTCTGGGAATTTATCTGAGTTACACCAGGGATGGTTTCGGAATAAGACAACAAGCTGTACTCTGATTTACATGGGTACTGTCCCATGCAGTCAGTCAAAAAAGGTGGTCAGAGCTTGGCTCAAACTAAGAGTAGGATGTGACCTGCCCCTAGGTTGCTGCACAGGAAAACCAGGTGGCACAAAAAACAGCCTGTTAAGTCTCCTTCACAGGCTACCTGTATTACCACAGGTCACAGAGCAGGGGAACCCAGGCAGTGTTCCCACTTTAACACAGAAGGGTGAGAAGGGAGCAGGCGGCTGGGAGAATGGTTGGAGGCTCAGCTCTGGCCTCCTCAATGCCCCAGCCAGTGCAGCTATTGGCAGGGATGGGGACATAATTAGCTAAGGTGAAGATCAGTAGCAGCTTATGAAAGAAAGACTGGGACAAGACTGCCAATTGTGATTCACTGTTCCCTTTTTGGTCAATTCCTGAAGAAACAGAGCTATGTGCCACCGCTTACTCAGGGCAGATCACAAAGTAGCAAGCTGATCCCAAACAGGCAATGTAGCTTAAAGCAACCAAACTCCCCAAACACCCCTTTGGTCATCTGAAAGGGCATTCAGCAAGTCGCACTGGGGTTCTCCAGAAGAGCATTTCTATGTAGGTGCCGAAAATAACATAAGAGAATCAGGGAAACTAATACAAGGCAAAATGTATATTCCTCACCTACGAAAGCTGAACTTAGCCTGAAGACTCACACCATCTACCGAACAGTCAACTGCGCATGTTTGTGAGCTATAAATGTCATAGGGGAAATGGCAATGCAGATTAGCTTGCACCTGACAGCCCTATGGCTCTCTTCTGAATAATGAAAGAGAATCAGAATTGATTACTTTCTCATCAGCTTTTTTAATCACCACAATTGGACACAATCTAAATTAAACTTATCAAATAAGGATTTAACTTACTAAGACTTGCTAAGACAGACATCACATTAAATACTAATTTATTATTAAAAACATGGAAGTTATCAACTATTCGACATTCATTCATAATCAGTTGTTAAACCTCAATCAATCTGCAAAGAATTTTGTAAAGAATGGAAAATACTAAATTACACATACAGTGTATAGATATTAAGTAATGGGAATACACATACACAATGCATTGAAGGATACAGGTTTTAAGTGCTTCAGTTTAATCACTGTTAAGCAAATATAAAAGATAAATGGAAAAGAAATAAAATAACAAATCTATATTTTGGGACATAGTGTGCTCTTAATTACTCTCGGGGAACTGAGAATGAAATCAAGACCATTAACATGGATCATCGGAGGGAAAAGGGGCAAAATGATCTTAGTGCATCTACATCTTGAAATTCAGGGGGTACGGACTCATAGTTAACAAGAATGGCACAAACTCTCTCCTGTTTCATCAGTGCAGCTCCATTGCCTTCAAAGCCATCAAGAGGTGACCATTAAATATGCTAAGCCTGATTTTACTTGCACTGACATCAGTGACTGCAATCTCCAATGGTGCCAAGCTCTTGTTTTGTGCTTGTTCCATACTCTACATCTTATTAGTGGGGAAATGAGGCATAGAGAGGTGAAGTGACTTGGCCAAGGTCACAAAGGAAGTCTGTGACAGAGCAAGGAACAGATCCCTTGGTAAAGAAGGAGGGCTCAGTGGTTAGAGCACTGGCCTGGGACTTCAGAGACCTTGCTCCCATTCCTTGTTCTACCACAGACTTCCTGTGTGACCTTAGTCAAGTCACGTCACCTCTCTGTGCCTTAGTTCTCTACCTGTAAAAAAATGTATAATTAGTGCTTCCCTATCTCACTGGAGTGTTGTGAGGAGAAACACATCAAAGGTTATGAGGTGCTGCGATATGAGGATGCTCGGGCCATGTAAGTACCTTAGCTAGGAAGAATCCACATCTCTTTAATCACATGGCTATGGCCATCCCCAACCATCTCATTCTGTGTAGCATGTACTCATTTGTTTCAGGAACCATCATCTCAATGAGAGACACTGCATTGCTCCTTTGTACTGAGATAAGAACCTTTTAGGAATCATTTATCATTTAAGGGTACAACGAATCTGGGAGGGAAAGCAGTCTGAGCTCAGTCTAAATTATCAGACAGTATAGAAGGTGGTGATTTTGGAGTAGACAGGCATGATGATCATTCCTTTTAGTTTGCTAACTTACACACCTGGGGCAAATATAACGCTCAGATACCTGTATGGAACCACCCTGGGAACTGTGATGGAAGCTGTACATATGCATCCAAAAGATACGACTGACTGGCTGTGTATGTCAGGGGGCGGGGAAATGCTGAATATGCTTTGCTTCTTTGTGAGAATGGCCTGATCTGATGGAGCCTTATTGATAGATTGATTAAACTGAGGAAAGGGCTTGACATTTCCCAGAATTCCACGGTGCCTTGACCTGCAAACACTTGCTAGGGATGTCTCCTCACATTTATACAATGTATCTTCACCGACGTGAGCAGAGCTATTCCAGATTTACTCTAATGTAAGTGAGAGACGACTCAGGCCCTCAGCGTATAGCATCAGCCATTGCTGCTTGCTTAGCTACACTGTAGCAGCGCCCGCGTAGTGCAAGGACTCACAGGATTGTAAATCCCACAGAGAACATGACAGTGGTGAGTAAAATGAAATTGTCGCTCCAGCTTGCCTTGTAGCAAAGCACACCAGTTAGGTGCTGAAGCATTTGTGTTTTATGATATGATGTGAACAGAAAGCCTTGTCTGGTCTTAGTGCTGAGCCCTGCTCTAGTCTAGGAGCAAAAAACACAAGAGGATGAAGCAGATGGCTTTCTGAGGCAACGAGCAGAGGAAATAAGGAGTGGGTATCAGGCACTGGAGATGGGGGGAGAGACTGGGGTAGAACTTCACTGTATGAAGCTTCTTCAGCCCTAACTCTGAAAAGGACAACATCAATAATACGAAGTAGCAGGCAGGGGGCCGCCTTGAGGAGGCTTTGGGGCAGCAAGTCTTGTAAGAGAAAACGCTGCAGTAGCACTCAGGAAGGCAAATGACTTAGGGCCTCCATCCCAAAAGCTGCTGTGGAGCAGAGATACAAAATTGCCTATGTGGGTGCTTTCTCTTCTTCAATATTTTTTAAATGGTAATAATGTAATATAATGGCAGGGCAGATCAGATCCTGGGGTGGAAGAAAGTGAATATAAACTCAGTTCAGGCACAATAGGAACAACTTAAAACTGGAATATAAATAGAGAGGAAGCATCTGCCAAATCAGATCAAAGTGAGAGAGAGAAATGGAATAATAAAAAGTAGTGCAGACCAACAGAAACTGCTCATTAATTTGAAGGGTGGCTTGTAAGAAAACGCAAGTGTTAAAACAAATTGAGCTCCCCTCCCAACTCACTGAGCCCCGACCCTGTGGAAATGGCCTCCGTTTGTGAGCACTTTCACTTCCCTGTAGAAAGAAAAGGAGAATATCTAGCCATTTAACAGTACCAGTTCCTCCTTTCCTTTTATCCCTTACTCCCACTCCAGCAAGGAACAACTCAGGGCATTATCAGATGTACTAAGAAGAAGAACAGTATAAGGTTCTGAAATATTTGTACCCTTCTCTGATTGCTGTTTTCCATTCACGGTTTGGGGGTGATTAATGGCACCTACGAGTTACTGACTAGTAATTCAAAATGACTGATATTAAAGGAGAACTGCACTTGAAATGCTATAAGTAACAGTGACCCGTCATCATGCTCTCAAGTGATTGCCTGGGGAGTCGTCACAGGGGGAAAGAAAGGGGAATGGCATTCAGAAGAGTAAGGTACAATCAGAGCTGGAAGGGGAGGAATACATGGAGGATACATAGAGAATAAGGGAGGGGAGGCACACAATAGGAAACACTGACCTGCTTCAAGGTTTCCAGAGCTTGAGGGAACATGTTTTGACTATACTGCAATTTGCCCACTCGCATCATCTGGACAGCCCTCAAAGGATGGAAGTCAGAATAGTACAGTCTGTGGACAAGAGAGGGAAAAATCTAGAGTCACTCTGTCAGCTCTCACCTTCACAATCACTGCCTCGGTGGAAAGCTATTAGGGTGGGACTGCAAAATCATTGTGAATTTTAATCAAGTACTCAAAGAAAATTAGCTGCATTATTGAGAAGCATGAAATACTGTGGGGAATTAACAAATTATTCTCTGTCTCTGTGGAATGCCTTTTATATTATCCTGTTAGAAAGCAGCAGGGGTGGATTATCTCATACGCCACTGTGGGTTAATACAATTTACTGTATCTGCATTTACTGTACTTGGTGTTCAAGTAGAGAGCCAAGAGAGAGTCTTTCCATCTCAGTATCACCACTGCAATTTAATAGTCAAAGGGGAGTTTGAATGTGGAGCCCAGTCCTGGATTCCTCATACATCTAAATTGTGGGATTCAAGTCAAGTCCCAAGGAGGGGAAATGCATGGAAACATTATGACAAAATTTAGTGTGTGCTGATTTTGAGAGTGTCCTGTGGAGTTCCCCACCCATAAAACAGTGGGAAGAGAATATATTTCAGGAAGCTTTGTGTCACAGGGCTGGATACTGTTTGGACAAGGGATCAAGAGCATGTTGGATGTATTTGCTCTCAAAAATGCGCTCCCTTATGTGGGTTTTACACAAGGACAACTCTCTGGAATTACTCCTGACTTGCATTAACATAGACAGAAGCAGAAGCACGATTTGCGCCCCCTTGTTTTTAGAACAGGAAATACATGTAATGCAATTGTATCACTAATTACCTTCAGCGTACTGTGGAAATGTCAATATTGTATGGCAACTATTCTGCATTTCCAAAATTGCCAAGCATATTGCTTTTCGATAGTCATGCATATTGAAGATTAAGGACCAAATCATCATGATTCAGCAAGGTCACCTTTGAGCAATATGAACCCATTTCCTCTATTACACCATTAACAAACTCTTAAAAGTTCTTTCTCTCTATTACCATTGGAAGAGGAAGTGACTATAAAGTCCCTGGAAAATGACTATAAAGTCCCTAGATTCTTTTACCATTCAGTAGCAACATTTTCAAAATGGTGGACCAAATTCTCTTTTCACTTACCCCATCCTTACTTACACCTATGGGACTCTACTGACTTCCGCAGATTTACTCTTGATTTATACCAGTGTAGGTGAAAGGAGAATTAAGCCCAGTGTTTTGGGGGGATTTTTCATGGATTTATCTGGGCCAAATATACAGTAGGAGAAGAGAAATTTACTGAGGGCTGAAACAAAGGCACAGAGGCTGCGTCTACACTTGTAAATTAAGTCGACTTAAGCTTAAGCACAGAGGCTGCGTCTACATTACAGTTTCCTTAAGTCGACTTAAGCAAGTTAAAACCTTATAAAACCTCATTTTAATTCGACCTAAGGCTTAAGTCGACTTTTTCAAGTTGACTTAAGCCAGTGTAGACCTGGAGTAGCCCTAAGTCAAGTTAGGGCTACTCCAGGACTCCACCACTGCCCTCCCTGCTGGGGGGGTGTGCACTGGGGGAGCCTGGCATGCCCCCTCCCACAGGGCAGGGCAGAGCCCTGCCCACCCTGCCCCTATGCCCTGCCTGTCCCCCTTTGCACTCATGTACAATGGGGCAAAGGCTGAGCCCCTTGGCACTGGGCAAGGGGTGCCCCCCTGTCCCCGTGGACCTGCCCTAGGTCCCCCTAGCTCCTAGAAGTCAACCTAGGTGTCCAGTGTGGACGCTTTAGGTCGACTTTGTAAGTTCCCCCCAAAATCAACTTTATATTTAGGTGTAGACTCCCTAAGTCGATTTAGCTAAAGTCGACCTAAATTTACAAGTGTAGACATAGCCAGAGTTCCATCTAGTTCAGTGGTTCACCACCTTTTTGGCTTGAGGGCCACAGATATAATTTTTAAAACCTGAAGGGTCACCAGTCTCTACCAGCAGCCACAACCCCTGCTGCCGCCAAACAGGAGTTCAGCAAGGAGGCTTCCAGCACGGAAAGTGCATGCCTCCTGTAGCCCTGTGTGCTCCACCTGGGTCCCTAAGCAGTGACTCTCTTCTGCAGCCAGAGGGATGGGATAGCAGTACACCCTTCCCTCTGGCTCCAGCAGGGACCCAGACACTTAAGGACCCAGACAAAGTGCTTAGCTCTCTACTGGAGATGGGGGAGGGGAGCAGTGATTTCCCCCCCCCCCCCCCCAGCTCCATCAGGGACACTGAGGCGGAGTGTTTTGCCTTGCTCTCTGGTACAGCCAGGAGGAGCAGGGAGCACTGATCTCCCATCCTCTTGGCTGCAGCAAGGAGCCTGCACAGATTTTGTAGCCCTGCAGAAACACGCTCTGCTGGGTCCTTAGGCAGCAGCTCCTTGCTGCAGCTAACAGGAGGGGAGCCGAGGGCCACTTTGACAGCCCCTGCAGACCGCTTTTGGCCCTTGGGCCCCAGGTTGGGAACCACTGATCTAGTTCACCTTTTTGGCCAAAGTTTGGCACTGAGGTGATGATGTAAAGATCCATGGGACTGGAACCCCGATTCGTGGAGCCCAGAGTGGAGGGAGGGCAGGCTGACTCACGTCCAGGGTACACTGTGGAGACAGCATCGCAGCAAGTAACACTTGAAGGGTCCAGAGCAGTGGTTCACAACCTGTGGCTCGGGGGCCAAAAGTGGCCAGCGGAGTCTTTCAAAGTGGGCCACTGCTCTCCTTGTGCTGGTTGAAGAAGGGAGCTGCCGCCTCAGGACCCAGGTGGAGCACATTGCCATTGGGCTACAAGACCGGCGCAGGCTCTTTGCCACAGCCAAGAGGACAAGAAATCACCACCCACCTACCGCTGGCTGCTTGCTTCCATAGCTACAAACTGCTTTGAAATAATCAACCCCTTTTTCAGTTGAGTCATGATTCTTGTCTGGATGATCCTCTGTAACGGTAGCTGAACGTATGTTTTGTGGAGAAGCATTTACTTTGCTTTTTTCCAAATAGATCTGCTGTTAATTTTTTCAGTGAACTCCTTGGTGTCCTTATATTATAGGACACCAAAGAAAGAAAGAAAGAAAGAAAGAAAGAAAGAAAGAAAGAAAGAAA